>JAVQJL010058602.1:0-81616 GCA_036024295.1 Nannoperca obscura | reverse complement strand
TCTCTCTCTCTCTCTCTCTCTCTCTCTCTGTCTCTCTCTCTCTCTCTCTCTCTCTCTCTCTCTCTCTCTCTCTCTCTCTCTCGGTCTGTCTCTATCTCTCTTGGGAAGACTTTATTATGCTTTGCTCCGACAGCAAAGTACACAGATAAAAGATAATTGCCTGGCTTGACTCCTCCATTGATATGAAAATAGGATTTAAATTATTCACAGTGGTTTAAAGGTTAGTTGAAGGTTATTACTGGCAGAGAGAAGTAGAAAGGCACAGGGTAAGACGAAGGAAAAAAAAGACCTTGTGTGTTGCAAGCTGTGGCCGGAAGGTGAGGTGCTTTTCTGAAAGGCTAATTTGCAGTGCAGACAGCGGAGACATCTTGCGAACAAACCACAAAAGCCTCTCGGGGGGATTTGAACATGGTGGTGGAAGTCAGTTATTAAGCAGCCAATTAAGGCTGGCTTCTCCACAGAAAACATTGTCAGTTGTAAATAAGGCTGTATCCGATCCTTGCCCACGCTCTAATCCGTTCCCTTCGTCTCCTGTCTAGCCATGCATAGCATTTCCTGCTTCATGCAGAGCCATCAGTGCACGTTAGGCAATAAACAGTGCCTTTCTTCAGGGGATAGAGAAGGTTGGAGTGTTGGGATTTAAATCAGAGTCAATTCTGTTGGGACACTGGCTTGTTTTGTACTGTGGACATGATGGACTCAGGAGGGGGTGAAGGAGAATTACCTGCTCTGTTGTTGCCGGTGTCCCTGAGGACCGGTTCACAGCAGGGGGTTGTTGGCTAAATATAAGAGGGGAAAGGTTATGAGGAGTCCTTTTTCTGCTCCCATCGTATTATCTGGGCACTGGCTTGTGTGTCTGAAGGGCTTTGTTATGCCTGCAGACAGGTTTCAGACATTTCTTAAATGGGAGGTTGCAGTGGGTGGTCTGTAAACAAAACAATCCTGCCATCATCCACAGGTTTGGCTGCCACACCTGTCTGCTTCCATCTCACAGCTATTAGACTGTCTGTATATTGAACTTTTAGGTTGACATAAAACTGTGTGAAATATTTAAAATAATGGAACAATTGTTTTGAGGTCTCTTCATTTTGACATTAACAAACATAACCACTATAATTAGCTTGTTTTGATGAGCTACGCAACCTGCTGAAGACGTCAGACGGCTGCACAAAGCGAAAATTCGACCCTACTAACCTTTCAGGCTGAATATTTTGAATTTCTTTTTTTACAATAAAAATCTCAAAACAGTATAATTTCTTTTTGTCCACCTGGGGGCAGTGGTACAAACTGAAAACTCAACTTTGACATTTTATCTCCTTATTAAGTTGATATAGGAAACACTAGCCTATATACATTCATTCATTTGGAGTCGTGTTTCTGGCCACCTGACAAATGCAAGTCCAACATTTACTCTCCTTTTAGTGCTGGTTTTGGTCTCCACCAACTCCTGAAGGAAATATTTCCTACGCTGCTGAATGCTCCACTGTGTTCACCAGTTAGTCACTAACTTTGTCTGTCTGTCTTTGGTTCTGGACAGGTAGTGTACATTGAGTTTTTTAGCTGAAAACAGTTGCCTGCTGTGGCTGTAAACAAAGCTGATGAAAGCGGTGAGAGTTAACAGTTAGATAAGTTGCAGGCTAGAAAACCAAAACAATGAGCTGCAAGACATTAAAACGCTCCATAGAGGTAAAGGGAACTGTAGAGTCGGATGATGATTATCTGTGGTTTCCACAAGCGATAATTCTCTCAATGCACATTTAATTTAATTAAATTAAAAATGTAATCAATTTTTAATAAAATAGATTGATTAGTGCATCTTACGTCTTACATATCAGCTGTTGGCATCAAAGCTCATAAATGGTTTGTAGTATATTATATTTGTAATGTGGTCTAATAAGCAAGTTGCGATAAAGCTTTTGTGACTGAATGATACTCAATATGTACAGCTTGTATAAAACATCAGCTCACAGAGTTCAGTTCAGATCTGTAGTGTCCCCAAAGAGTCAAGTCAGCTTTCTTTCTATACCACACATTTCAAATACAGAGGCAATTCAAAGAGCTTTGCGTAGGCAAAGAAAAACATTAGGAACATTAGGATGCCATTAAAAGCAAAAAGTTCAATAAAATACATTAAGATAAAATAAAATGAAAAATACAGTTACAGTGCTGTAATAAGAAATAAGTAGCTAATGCAACAAAGGAAATAAAATTGCATTAGAGAAACCAGTCAAGTAAAGGCACAGGAGAACAGCTGAGTTTTTAATTTCGTTTTGAAAGTGGCTAAAGTCCGAGCGCATTTGAGATCTTCAGGAAGTGTGTGCAGTATGGTAGCTAAAAGCAGCTTCACATTTTTTGGTACAAGCAGTTGACTGTTTCCTAAATGTTTAAGTTCCCTACTGGTTTTATATTCTTCAAGGAGATCAGAGATTTATATATTTTGGCCCAAGATTATGAAGCGATTTATAAACTAGCAGCAAATCTATTTTGCAGCAAGCCAACATAGAAATAGCATAAATCTAATTACAACACAATAAGACAATTCAAGACATTAAAAGTGCTACACACAATACGGAATACAATCAAATGTTCCTTTGTAAAAAGCAAGAGAAGCAGCAACAATATTAATGAATACTTGAACCTGCGCACCTCATTTTCAGAAACTTGTATTTCCGAGCAGAGGAGAAGGTTATATTCCTTGAAGAGATAAAAGTGATTTATGTTCGCAAACAATATGTAAACACGCCAGTCTTTTCTCATCCCTGACGGTCAATGATCCTGCATGACTGTGGCCATAAAGAAGAATTATTTTTGGAAACACATGGCCCTAATCATTATCTTTCTAATTATTATAGATTTTAAAAAATGTCTAACACAAATGTATTTGTGTTAGACATTCAACAGTGAGGGTCCCATCCCGCAGCCTCTCCCACCCAGGAAGCCTATTGATTACCTGCAGCTAATCACTTGACAGCTGCATATCCTTAGAGAGCAGCCAAGCACCATTTTCCCTCTTATTCTTTAATTAGCTATACAACCCGGGGGCACTAATCTATGCGTCCCCTCTCTGATATTCCTCAGATGTGCACCGCTTTGATTTCTCTGACCCAACAAGGAGTATTGGGATTTGTGTGCGCTGAAGGAATGCTAATATGTTCCTGGAAAAGGAGCCTGTTGGCAGACAGGAGGAGATCAAGCAAGACTTTCTTCTCTCCATATTCACACCTGTATACATCATCCCTTTCGAATAAATTCTGATTTACTGCTCTCCCTGAAAAATGCTGAAAGTAATGCCCAAATTTGGCAGGTGAAGAGGCTCCAAAGAGGCAGTCATACAGAAACAGATTCTGAAATGTCTTGTAACTCCACCGAAGTGATCAGAGGTTTTGTGCCTTGCTTAAAGATACTTTGACAGTTGTTTAGGGAGGGAAGGGTGTTTCTCATTCACTACCCTCATGCAGATTTTTTCAGCTGGGATTTTGAACCACAATCTTGCTGTGTCATTGAGAAACCTCAATAATCAACAGTAGAGCAGCTCCTGAATGAATCCATCACCGATGTACGACTAAAGCGAAGGTTAGGCTGCCTGGGCATCCCTTTGATGAGGCCAGATTTTTGTATCAGTCATAAGCCAGTGCCACTACCTAGCACACTTCAAACAGACTTAGTGCTAAGCCAATTAGCATGACTTTGCATGGTGTTGATCTGCCTGTGACATGGAACAGACTGGGCTTAATTGCGTATTTCTGCACTGGCTAATGTTAATTTAGTAGCCTCCAGGAAAGCTAAGCCCTGAGGTAAACAAAGCAACAGGGCTAATATGCTGTTAGTGCCGTCTCCATGCATCGGCAGAACTACTGCTAATCTGCTTACAGTGAGAAGCATGTTGTCACGCACCTTCAGGCTATGCACAGATTTCTTTTTGAGAAAATGAATGTACACCTGTCACTGTTACTGTACAGCTAAAGTATGCGGTTAAATATTAATTACTCTGTGATGATTAAAGTGTATATTATGATGAAATTAGGAAAATGACTCAGATGACATTCAAGAATGTAGTTTTGCTCAACAGGGATGAATTTAGTCATGTAACACCTCTGGGAGATGCAGACTGCCACAACCTGTAAGGGAAGCCTTCCTTAAAAAGGGAAAAAGGTACAAACAGCATTGTCTTACACAATACTTTGTAAGACAAGTTTCTACTGACGGAAATGTATGTTCTAATGCATTGTATTTTGTGTATTTGTTGTCACTATTAGCCTTTCCCTTAACACACAGAGTTTTTACAGTTACGGTTCATATAATTACAATTTATATAGTTATCAATTAATTTCCAACAATGGATAACTTTTGTGAGCCATGTTAAGATTCAAATTATTTTGGTAACTTGTGTTTATTTAATGTGTTATTTTAATTAATTTTATATTAACTTATCAGCTCCAGTTTGGTATTCAGTATTCTACAATAAACAAGTATTTTTATAATGTGAATGTTTCTGCTCAAAGCTCAATAGATTTATGTTGACAATGTTTGCATGTAATTTACAGTATGCTCACCAATTTCTTTCTTAGCTTTTATACAGTAACAGACAATTAGAACGGTTTTATTGTAAACAGGTACAAATCTGAAACAAAATCTAAACTGTGAACATACAGTATAATGATGTGTCACTGAAGAAAGAACAGGTGACGGCTGCTGTTTTCATGTCTTCCATGTAAATACTGTAGCTCAGTGGTGAAACAATAATCTGTCACAACATAATGTAGTTCTAGCCCTGTGGGTGCTGAAACACTGCAGCCACTCAAATCTTTAATGTATTGGTTGCTTCATGGTAGCAAATGACAGTAATTACAACATTAACAATTGTGTGAAGATGCACAGTTGCACACTGGAAATGATTTGATTTAGTGACAGACATTTACAGAAATTCTCAAATGTTAATGATGAATCATAGGGAGTACCATACTGCTAAACAAAGACACATGATGCACACTAGTGACATTTTTCCTTATGTGCTCTGACAAGTCAGCAGAGGAAATAAGGGATTGAAGGTATGTGTGTGTGTGTGTGTGTGTGTATGTGTGTGTGTGAGTGTGTGGTGGGGGCAGCCAGGGTAGCCTAGTCTCAGATCTGAGGAGGCCTGCAGGAATGTTGCCTGCCTTTGAAGAGTCTGCTGCCTGTGCTCAACAAATATCAGGTCCAGAATGAAGGGAATGTGGCTTCACAATGCCCCGTCCAGCCCTGTTTTATTGAGGGATCCTGTTCGCTCTCTCGTCTCGGGGCCTTTGTTGTTGTGGGGGAATGAAGAGGGCACATACATACTGATGAGGTAAGCTGGACTCAAGGCTGGAGCTCAAAGAGACATTCTCCTTCAGTCAAAACACACCAAGCAGGCTGTGTGAGCCCAGACCGAGGGAATCACAAGGAAACTGTGGTTTGTGGATGGAATGCTAGTATTTCACCACTTAAATAATTCATTAAACATGTCTATATCTGAAAGAAATCAGAGTCAAAGATAAACTTATATAAGGAATATTGGAATAATAAGTCCTGGCTTGAATTCTGCTGGAACAACGTTTAAAGATTGTAAACAACAATGTGTTTATGTTTTTCTGACAAGCAACCTCTTGTGTTATTGTGCTATTAATGAGAAGGTAACATCTTACCATCAATCCCTTTTTTTCCACAATTTGAGGTTTGACAGGGGCTCTTTTAACTACGTCATCTCGTTGCGCCCCTCTTCTTCTACAGGGGTACTCTTACAGTATAATGGCACCTGACTGGAGCATTAATGCCACCTATTGCTTATCACGATGAACCAACTTCTTATAGTCACATAACAATAGTAGCAAATTTTATGAAGATTCAGTAAAATGTTACAAGTTTGTTACAATGGCAACAATTATTGCAGTTTTTAGCATTCTTCAACCATAGGGGTGGCAGATCAGATAAATTACTTAATTAAATGTTTTGAAAGACACATTTAATTAGTCTACATGTTTTTAAATATGTAGACTTGTTTGAAACTATTTAGATTTTTTGTGACTCCAAAACTGATATTCATACAGAGGGACTAAAGCAGTGGTGGAAACAGATGGGATAAAAATTTATCATATTTTCTGGGCTTTCTTGAGCTAATTTATTACATTGGAGAGGGATTAGTGTAGAGATGAGTAGAGACTAATTGCTCCTGCCTCACATTGTACTTCAAAATCTCAGACAACCTTAAGGCACAGGATAAGTCCTTCTTTAAAATACTAACAAAAAACACACACAGGAGTGACTGCAGGCATGCGCCTCCGACAACAAAGACTGGGTTGCAGAACAAAATAAACTGTAAGGAGCGTCTGATTTTTATTTTAAGACTGACATGAACAATGTCATAGTCTGCCTGTGTTACATGTAATGCTCCCATAATGCTGCAGTATTTCATGCCAACCCTCTCATGTAAATTGCAAATATGTTAACAAAATCCCAAATCATTCATTTGTCTGTAACCTGAAAAGTTTACTGACCTTCAGGATGGAAGGCGTGTTTCGCCTGCATCCCTCCTCTCTTCCCTCCATCTTTCCCTCCAGCTCTGCATTACTTACTCATGACTCCTGACTCAGCGTCTCACCAGCCCAGACACCAATATTGAGTGCTTTTTATCGTAGCCGCACTTTTTCCTCGTTTGAAACAATATAGCCTGACTGTTGCTATTGATTTTAGTGGATTGTGCTCTGGTAAGCACTCCTATAAGCTCCTGCTGCTATATTAAGCAATCGTTTCCCACAATAGATGACACTCTTTCCCTGCCTCCCGCAGCAATTTGGTTGGCTCTAATGGGCCTGGCATTACTCAAACTCCACATTGATTGCACGGTAAAGGGTTTTAAAAGGAGAGGTCGAAGTTTCTGTCAATGTGGCTGTCACAAATGTGCCTTTTTTTAGATACGTGGGGAATTCTTTCCTGTAGACTGGTTCAGTAAGACAGTTCAAGGTACTTGTGCCATTAAGGGATGTTCAAACATGCTGTGATGTAGGCGTGAGGGCTGCGCAAAATGAAACTCAGTAGCCCACTATGAAGTATCTTGGACTTGAAATGAAACCTTGAAACAGTGATGTGCCTGGATTGATTCCACTGGCCGCATTTATTTGCATGTCTTTGGTTCTAATGTGATGTGACTACATTTCCCCGCCAGGCACCGAGGCCCTCTGAAGTATGTCTCTTTAAATCACTGGGGCCTTGGGAGTGCAACTGCAAATCATTTCAGACGCTGGGCTGCTTTTCACATCAGTTGTGGTGCATTGGATTCCCGCTACGCTATCTGCTATCTCCTCCCCATGTCACCGAGCGTCAATAAATCAGTACGCTCTACAGGCAGACCAGAGAACATGTGGGGAGAATAACATGCCCTGTAGTCACGCATATTTAAATATACAAGGGCTCCGTGTTACTGCTGATTGGGCCACACATCACTGCCCGGCGCACCCAAGACAGTGGAAAAAAATGGCTGCCGTTTGGGAACACTTAAGTGGTGAAGCCATTTAACATGTGACTCGCAGGCGTCATCTAATTGGCTGCAGACCACAGACAAGAGAGTGGTTAGCGTGAGATGCATGTGTGTGTGTTCTTTTCTTTCACAGAGCAGTGTGTGTGTAATTTTGGAATGAAATAATTTCACACTGTGTGCATACAGTATCTGTGTGTGTGTGTGTGTGTGTGTGTGAGGGAGAGAGAAAAGTGTGGCTCAATAATTTTATTAATGTATAAATGTCTGTCACAACTTCCCAGAGCCCCAGTGAAGCAGATGTCGTCTTTTGTCTGACCAACAGTCCAAGACCCCAAGATATTTAATTTATTATTAAAAGTTAATATTTGAGAAGCTGGAACCACAGAAAGTGACTAAAACAATTAATCCATTATTAAAAATATGGTGATGAATTAATGCAGATTCATTTTTTCATCTAATCAATCACTGCCCCCATGTCCTTGGTTGTAGGGCTTGCTATCTTCTCAATGATTTTTCTGAGCTTCTGGTGAAGCTCCTACTGACAGTTGATGTTGGCTCACTTGGGTGAAAAGCTAGCAGGTGAGTCCTCAGATTTGTTGTTGTTGTTGTTGTTGTAGAGTAGTGCAACTGCTTTTTACATTGTCGGCCAAAAGCCTTATTTTTATAAGTTTGCCGTTATGTTGTAAAACCCAAAGTACTTCCACACACTGCTTCTCTGATGCTTCGATGTCATGATTATCCAATTAGCATAACTTCCCTCGCTAGTGTTCTCTATTTTTATTTATTAGCTTAGTTTAGTGACCGGTCAGCAGGGCATGCAATAAGTCAAGCTGATAGTGAATTTTAAGAAGGGCCTCTGCTGAACCACATGGAAAACTACCTCAAACCATCTGTTGCACTTATAGACTGTAAACTTTGAATTTGAACAGGTCATTACAGTTCCAATATTTTTTTTGATAAACAGTGACAGCTCTAGTACTTAGCTGGCGCCATAAGGTTGTCTGGGATTCTTGGATTGTGGAAGTATAATGCAAGAGACAAGCAATTAACCTCTACTCATCTCTTTCCGATATGAAAAAGAATGTAACAACTCCATGCGAAAATTTTCTGTTCATTTCCCAGTCAGAGTTTTGTGCTCATCTGTGTGTAGCGCTAGAAGATAATACATATGTGAATGTTTTTCCTCATCCGTGACTGATGTAACATGAATACATCAGTCTCCTGATGTATTCATGTTAAATAGAAAGACTGCTGACATGGGGGGTGGGCTTGTGAACATTACAGTCATGGCTACGTGGCGTGCATCCATGCAAAAGGCTGTGTCTGCCCACCCAGCTGTCTGTCAACATCTCTGAGGGGACAACTGTCAGATTAAGAGCCGTAGCTTAATGTCAATAGATCACAATCTGCCTCCTGGCCTCAATTATATTGCCTCTCGTCCTCCAACCTCCCCCCGGTGTGGAGAGAAGTATTAGCTGTGAGCCTCATCATGTATTCAGAGCTGTAATGGCTTCTCCGTGCCTGCACTGCATAGATTAGCACCAAGGGCCGAAGGGAAGCTACATGTTGGCGCAGGCTTTATGAACATTGCCATGATGGATGTCGGGCCCGAGTGTCATTAGTGCTGTTGTGCTGTGAATTCAGTAGTAGATTGCCAGAAAATCCTCTCAGCGTGGCTTGATATCCTGTTAGTGTAGCCATGGCATGGGACATGTGCACATGTTCAGTGAAGACTAATTTGCTAATGGAAAATAGGGCGTATTATGTGTGAGTTACCACGGTTAGGTATTTTTTTGTTTTTATAATTTTCCCAGTAACTATCTTGGGTGTAATATATGCTGGTGTTGTGAGTATGTGGATTCAACTCATTCGATGCGTTTGAGGACTAGAAACACACACACAGTCTTTTTTCCCCCTCCACATATTGCTTTTACTCCCCCACTCTTCACTTCACACATGACCAGTCCCTCTGGGCCCACCTCTGCTAGCCAAGGTTTATTATCTATTTGACAGAAGGGCTGGTGGAAGGCATTTGAACACCCCATAAATTGTCATGCAGGCTGCAGTGTGATGCCTACCAGTTTCATTCCCCCGACAACATGGCATATAACCTCCGTGCCAGCCCCAGTCACATTGCCATTTGCCGATCCAAGTTGAAACAGTGCAGTGCAATTAACGGCATAGATCATTTACATAGTGGCAGAGCTCATTTTCATAATGTTTCCTTTATTATCTGAAGAAGAAATTAACCCAAGAATATATTTACATACCAGCCGCCAATGGTAACAGCTTGCTAATTGCCTGTTAGATGATTAATAAGCTTACAGCAGATGCTAATGAATCGAGCACTCATTGTTTCAAAGGTGCTCATGTGGCAGGGCTTTTGTTTTTTGTGCAGCTTAATTGCAGCCATAATTATGTACTTGTTGCATCTGCTTTGAAGCAAATGCAATCAAATAATGGAAACGATATATATCTGAGTGAATGGATGGCTAATTGTCGTGGAGTGTTGTCACTTGTCGGAGTAATAAACCAAAGACACATTCCCTGACATCCCTTTAATTGAGGACGCTTTCTGAAGACCTGGAATATTAAAGCAGATTGACACAGTATTGTTTTCTTTATACAACAGTGCAAGAACTCAGACTCACTTAATAAGTAGGTGTCACCAATAATTTGTGATGTTATGAACTTTATATTAAGAACTTGTGTGCTAAATTCTGTCACAAAAATTATCTTTTTAGCCATGGTAACGATAGACATTCATGGTCCTCAGAGTAGGAACCCTACTTACTTAACTTGTCCCCTTACTTTTCCTTTAGCACCACCACAAGATTGACATTTTTGGTTCTAAATGGTCCAGACCTTCATGTTCACCTCTGGATGAATTGTAACCATTTTGATTATCATCATAAAGTCAAATATTTAGTTAGTCCAATACTTTGGTTTTTGCAAAACTATTGACGCTCAGCCTCAGCTGTACTTTTAGTGCTAATTAGCAAATGTTAGCATGCTGACACGCTAAACTAAGATGGTTAACATGGTTAACTTGCTTCACATTAGCATGTTAGCATTATCATTGTGGACATGTTGGCATCCTGGCATAACCCTTAGTGCTCAAAGCACTGGCAACCCATTCAACATTTTACACCCTGGTATTCCATCACATTACAGGACATAGCTGATTGCCAAATGAATGGGTTAGTAGCTAATGACTGGTGGTCTCTTTCATCCATTTCCTCTGCTGTTTAATGTAATGTTGGGAGCACTGTGCACATTATGCTCTATTCAAAACAGGTCATCTATAGCCTCAGTCATATAATAGATGATAATGATTCCTTTTCATCATGCTATCTCCTAGTGTATGTATGCCTGCAGAGAAACATGCAAAGATGAAGTCACCCTCTCTGCAATCCTGTCTATTCTTTGGTACAGTATTATCATACCCATCCTAACAGGCAGATAAGCTTTGGTTTATGGAATAATGGCTGACTCACCAGTTGGGATGCAGAACCGAATAAATCCCTTTTCAAATCCGATGTTTTGCATCAGTTATTATTTCAAATATCCCTTGTGCTGTTTTAAAGTCTTGAGCTTGAAGTGCCTCCATCTGTTACACACACACACCTACACAATCTCTTTGCCATTTTACAGTGATGCATGCTCAGTGCCCATGTTACACATTTAGAAAGAAAATATTTCCCTAATCCCCATCTCCTTTTTTTCCCAGGCTTTAGTTTACAGTTTAATAAAGGGCTGTGATTTAATTGTACAACAGCACACTGCTCTCAGTGCAGCGAGTGATTAGCACAACAATGTCTCCAAAAACCCTGTGCTGCTGTTTATTTAATTGTCCCTATGATGCCGTGGCTATGCTCTATTTATTTTGCTGCTTAACTAAAACAAAAGGCAGGGTTCAACTTTAGTGGAGGCTCATGCAATATTGAGCAGAGTGGAAGACTGCACCACACTCTAGAGATGTGTCTCCCGAACATGGTGCACAAAGCCAAGCAAGTGTGTACTGTATGTGTGTGTGTGTGTGTGTGTGTGTGTGTGTGTGTGTGTGTGTGTGTGTGTGTGTGAGAGAGTGTTCAGTCATGTTCGTTCAGTG
Organism: Nannoperca obscura; assembly: GCA_036024295.1. Lineage (NCBI taxonomy): Eukaryota > Metazoa > Chordata > Actinopteri > Centrarchiformes > Percichthyidae > Nannoperca > Nannoperca obscura. The sequence continues at coordinate 70,013 of JAVQJL010058602.1, read as the reverse complement.
TTTGTGCCAAGCCTGCGAATATAACACAACTTTCAGTCTATGAATAATTTCCTGTGTTTATGCTTTCTTTGCCCCCTGAGTTGCTATTTTTTCCCTCCTGGCTTTCTACCATTTCCAATGCAGATTTCTTTCCTCCGTCTCCCACATTTGTCTCCCCTTTATCTTGGTGATCACTCGTAATCATTACTAAAACATTTTAACATATTTGGTATTTACCATAACAACATTCTTGAGTTGGTCATATGATATAAAACAGAGAATGTTTTTTAAGTGCTGTTAGTTAAAAAAGCAGAATAGTTAAGGAACATTTGACATCATGTAGCATGTTATCTGATCTGGATCAGAAACTACACATGCCAGTGAAATGTGCAATTCACACTGCAATGAAAAATGGATCTGCCAGACGACCTCCAGTCTCACTCAAATAACATCAGCCATATGTAACTGCAGTCCATACACTGTTTACATTTTTCAGATGAGGCCTTCCCTTGGGGTAGAAAGGTCACTGTGGTACTTCAAATCACGGCACCTCCCACAAGAGAGTTGACACCTCGTGTGGTGAAGGAAAGCTTTGAACATCACCTTGTAATGTCACCTACATGCTTTTTTTGGTAAAAGAGAGATGTGCAACTTATCTACTCTTCCTGTGAAAAAACCCAATCCTGAAGTGGGAAGACTGCAGACTACAAGAATGCATGTAAATTTCAGCTGTAACTAAGGGTGTGATTGTATTGTCTTTTATCTTGATATCAAATTACATTTCCGTATCAGTTATGATAACATTGTACTCACCAAAGTAATTGCTGCCGACATAAAAAATGGGTTCAAATGGGCAACAAACAAGGGGTCATTCGATAAGACAGGTTGTAAAAAAACTTTTAGCCATATTAACACTTTAAAGGTAATATGGCAAGTACAGTAGGTCAATGTTTAACCAGGAAATCAGGCTGCAAGCTGTGATGTATGTTTACAACTGACAGTTTGAGTTGTAATTATACCGTTAACCTTCGGTTTCTCTTCCAAATAAGTTGATAAACTTGAGAGTATGTCTAAAAACCTATTTGATCGTCTGACCTTGTTGACCTTATGCAAGTTGCCAAGTTCCTAGAACGTATCCATTACTTTGCAAAGTACACTGTTATCATAACCTGATAGAACTAATGTGTTAAGCTATGAAACCCAGGTTGTAATAAACCATAGTTTTCCCATGATACCAAACGAAAATGAGGCCTGTCTTATCACAGCATTTCAATTATTACTGCCTGAATTGTGACAGTTGACTTTGAAAAATGGAGAGTGAGTGAGGGGGTTAAGAAAAGTTTTAGAGAAGGAGCAGTTAACCAAAACATCTTATACACACATTTTTAAACATACAAAACTGTCACCATTCCGTACTTTAGATATTGCTGCAAAAAGACTCAGTTCTTCTCATCACAATCACATGAGATTTATGTTTGGATTTCATATCAGTTTTGTTTTTAATGCTGGTTTCTTATCTTACCATGGACATTATAAAATGGACAAATAAAATCTGTGTCGGAAAAAGAAACCCTTTAGATTGTCACACTGAATGTAATCTAACCTCAGATTTTTTTGTTTTTTTTATCACCGTCCTTTCTGGATGATGCATGTTTCATCTGTCAGGAAACTGATAATTGCCTCATGATGTTGGTAATTTTAGAAGCAACTCTGAATGGCTTTATTGTTACCAGAGGTGCTGTGAGTTGAGCTTACCACATGTCTGACTACAGCTACGTTCGCTGACAGGCACACCTTCACCTTTTGATACTGGCAGATTAATGATCAAAGAAACCTCAACATGGCCATGCAGATGGTGAATAACCTGAAACAATGGGTTGCCTCATATTGTGTGTGTCTGCAGAAAATATTTAAAGAAAAAAACTAAAATACAAATCCTCAAACTGCTATTTATGACTGTAAAGTGGTGAAAACTACTAGAATGATGCCTTGGTTTGAGGTAAATTAAATCACCATGGCACCTGAATGTAATAGTAATAATAGGAGACACTTGTCTGTTTTGGCTGAGATTTTATGTTACAGTTGGGGAAAATCCTGGTATGCTCACTTTGGACAAAATCAACCTTCCAAAGTCATATTAATGTTTTAGTGGATTTGCAGGGAAATAATCTACTTCTGACAATGAAAAATACAAGACAAGATTTTTCTCCTAAGTTGTTTTAACATTTAATGATTTGAGTGATCAACTCTGTAAAGATGAAACAGTTTCGAGTCTCTTGTCTTCATACAGCTGTCTATTTCCTTCTTCAAGCCAGTGAAGCTGGTCTTTTATACCACAGGAGTTTAGAGAGAGGACAGGCCTTGCATGCATTTTATTAATCCTCTATACTCTCACCAGGGGTGCATGAACTTGCCTTTCATTGATCTTTGTAAAACAATCTTGAGTTGAAATCTTTTCCTCCCTGTGCAAAGTGCAGTTAAAAGTACATCTGAGGGAGTTTATTCAAGGACTTCTTGGAAATCGACACACACGCACAGCGAAGCAATGCTCATCCATCCAAACTAGACGCAGTGAACAGGTCATACTAGTGATACATACTGCAGTACATGAACTGCTAATGCTGGCAGAGGATCTTGAGGAACCTCATTTCAGCTCATTTATTTCCAAAAGTTGGCCAGAGTCTGCAAAATCTTGCTCATAAAATATTAATATCAACAAATCTTCAAGGGATCTGTAAGAAAATATCGTAGGGGGACCAATTAGGCAGAGTGCCTGAAGATTTTTACAGTTTATTCCGAGGTTTACAATTTCTTACATGTTTAACACTTACAGAGGAAATTGTGGTTCGTGGATCAACACAGTTTACTGAAGACGTGCTCTCTATCTGAAATGTAAATTCCTTATTGTATTTAATATCAATAGCTATGCATATAATATTAATACGCACATATGCACAAATATACACTCTGAGCTGATCTGAAGATGTGTGTCCTCGCCTGTATGAGCACATACTCTATTTGTCTCTAACTTGTGCATTATTCATTTATTTATTCAAGCAACTACTTATTCATCTGCACTCCTTTCTCCATTAAAGGAAAGTGTGCAGTTATTTGAAAAAATCTTAAGTATGCCTATTGTTTTTCTGAGCATATCTAAATGTAATTTAGAAAGTATAATTCTATACTTCTAAAGGATGTTTTACAAGAAAGTGGTGCTTGATTACAGTAAGTGTAAGTGCACAACATTGTTTGTCTCCAGCACTAATAGCTTATGCTAGCGATATCCAGTTTGATCTTATCTGGGATTTATTTTCAAGGAAGGTGATTCAAGTGCAGCTGTAGTTTACAACTAGATGAATCTGAACACTAAATACAACCTACTCAAAGTCATTGCACAGTTTTGGCCATTATGTTTATTGTTGGTCTTTTTGTTTCACCCGGAGGAGGCCTTGGTGCACTGATTGATCTACTTGGTCTTCATGTGTATCCAGATCTGACAAAGTCAAATAAACAGCAGGAAGGAAGACCACCAGAGACGGCCTCAGTCAGGCAGATAAATCCTTTTTCTAGAGACATCCCAAATAAACCTCCAACATGGTATATTTGTTGTAAAAAATAATTTAAAAAAAGCATCTACCTGCTTGTTGAGAAAGATGCTTAGTGTTTGTATTTGTGCTGCACGTTTGGTTATACTGGTTGTTCTTTCATAATTTGCAGTAATATTGCTGCTTTAATCACAGTCCAAGTGCAATGTATGTAAGTATTTTAGCTCTTGGCTCACTACGTTGGAACTTAATTAATGGCACATACTTTAAAAGGTGCTATATATGAAATACTGAACATTAATATAGTAAATATATATACAATATACAAGAAACTAATCTTAAATAGCCCCTCTGAAGTTCGGGTACTTTTAGGCAAAGAAACGAAGTGACCAAAAGGAAGAAAACTTGTAGAGAATAGCTCTTAACGTCCATTTTCTACACCTAATTTCCTGGCTCATGACTGCTGATGTTTGCATACTACAGCGTTCCACATAAATTTGCCTCCTAATCACAAACATCTGCCACTGGAGTATGCTAAGTGATACTAAACGGCTAAATCTGTAAAACAAACAAAAGCGGCTTGCAAAGCTATGTTGTCAGCGCAGTAAAATGCACTCGGCTTGAAAGCCTTAACAACGTCAGCTGGGCATTTGGCCCCGTTTTCAGTCAAACCTCTGACACAGTGATTTGTCTGCCTCAATCTTAATTGCTTGCAAGAAGGAGCCAAGCTCAGGGTTGATTCTCCACTGGCACCCTGTCGTAATTATAGATATTGCTTTGGCAACATTGGTAAATCATTTGGCAGTGTGGATGCGATGAGTGCTTGGTCTGTAGGAATGGGTGAGTTTTGTATGCCTTTTGGTGCTGTGTTCTTGTCACTTCAAAAAAAGTGTGAAGTATAACGGAATGACATCTCGGCAAAAACTTGGAAGTCTAAATGTGTTTGGTTGCATCAGTTACTTCTAAAATGAAAGAACTACTATACACATTATTTTCTTTTCAGAGGTACAAAGGCTGTATGTAAATGTATTGTTAATGTACAATAAAAGTAAGATCAAGTAATGAAGGTCAAGCAATGTACTCAAATACTGTGTTATGACTATGTCACTTTGGCTCTTGGTGTGAAATATCTCACCACCTAACTACTGGTTGGATTGCCAGGAAGTTTTATACAGATATCTATGATATAGAAATTCAAGTTCAGCTCAAAACATCAACATTTAGCTGTAGGAAATTGGAGAATCTGTATTTGTATTGGGCACTAAAACAAAGTTTTTATAGGTTGATTGCCAGGATTATGAAATGCTTCATAGTCCTGATGTTTGCTCTTTCAGGGTGCGATCTATTACTGTTATTCCTTGGACTGTTGATAAGTTAAAGTGTAAGTTTATGCTAAAGTATCCACTGGGGATGAACTGACATCACCAAGGTTAGACTGACAAGTGGAAAACAAACCCTCTCTCCACACTCTCATTTTGACCCTGGCTCCCCTGACCTCCACATCTGTGACAGCCAAGAAAATGTGTGTGGGGAACCTATTTGTCTAGTAGTTCAAGTGAGCAGCTCAGGTCATACAGAGTTGAACCAACTCTGTTTTTATTAACTTTTTGCCACTGGCAGCAGTGATGGAGACACTTGATGAGATCCCTCCTGCTGTCACATGTCACTTGGAACATTTTGGTTTAAACGAACACACGTCATCCTTTTCTGTTCCTCCATGTTTCCCATTTTGAATGTTGTTCAATCTTGGCTAGTCGTGTTATTTCACGTTCAACATCTCTGTAATTGATTATAACAATTTATAAAGTCCACAACTTTCTACAATGTGGAGTGCCTTGCAGATATCTGTCTAACTTGTAACCCTCTTTCAGACCTTTGCCTTGCCTCATAAATTCAGACATCTCATAGATGTTACTGGATGCAGTGCAATCATCTGTAAACTACTATTCAATTGACTACACATTTGGAAACTTCCAACACTCTTGAGGCCTGTGGAGTTGTAAACACTGTCATGTCACTTAGGGAATTGGTGCACTTATGCGGATGTCAGATTTGCACACTGTCTCCATTAAACGGGGTAGGGGGGGGGGGGTAATTATGTCAGCTATCCAGCAGAGGACATAGGCTGCAGCTGTATACCCATTACTTTGATTTGTTCATGTCTCTGGGGAGAGGGTGTGAGTAGGAGAGGAGAGGTAAAGGAGTGGAGGGAGGTTCCATTAGATTCCTATCAGAGTGTCAAAATGGCAGGTGCCAACTTCTGGCTCTCCTGAAAAGTTGTGTGTGTGTGTGTGTGTGTGTGTGTGTGTTTGTAGATGCAGTTGGCATTTCTCCAGGCCCTTCTGCCCTTGGCTGATGACAAACCAGGGAGGTGGGTAGGTAATAGCCTTCCAGCACCTGCTTATTCATCCAAAATCCTTCACTTAAAGGACGAAGGAGATTAAGTCCTGCTCAGGTGTCCCACTTCCCCTAAACCTGCTGACCTTTGCTGATTGACTCGTCAATACTGAGCCAACTTGCTGCTTTCGGAGTCAAACTACCCTGCACAGCGGAACAGAGTGGCTCACCTTTGACAAATGAAGACAAATGTCTTTTGGAAGGAAGCCATTTTTTAGGAAATGTTTTTTTTCTTTTCCCCTCCTGTTAATCACTCTGAAAAACAAGGATTTCACTTTCTCTATGTGAATGTTGAGTGCTAAGTGGGAACAAATGTGCTGTGACAACAGCTTTTTGGAAAGGGAAAAGGTATAGAATATCTCTGATGTGTGGGGGGGTTCAGTTAAATGTGTGAATGTCACTTTTGGCTCTTTGGGGCTTCTGGTTGTTGGCTTGCATGAAGCTTATTGCAACAGCTCATTGGCGCCGACACTTTTGGATGATAGACTGACTGCGTGTCCAGCAGGATGCCTGTGTTATGGTGGGGTAAACAAAAGCACAGCAAAGGACAAAGTACAGAGATGCAAAGTAAATTTAGTCACCAAATGAAACAAAAAATTGCACTCGCTTTTGGAAACCACAAGACTTTTTTCCTTTATCTATATTCATTTTGCATATTTTGTGTGTCAGATGTTTTGCCTTTCAATAAAAAATATTTTACATATTTTGATCTAAAAAGCATAACAGGAAACACAAAGTTGCTGTTTCTTGCGTGCACACATTCACATAAACACACATCTGCCTGAGTGTGATAATATCATCTTGTCCTTGGGAGCCCCTGACTACAGCGAACAATGTTAGAGCCACACACTCTACAATCCTCTGCAGTCCCTTGACAGCAGCTGAACCAAACAAGCCGTCGGTAAGGCAGTGAAAGAAAGAGACATCCTCATTGCAAAGTCTGGGCACAAGCAAACAAGGAAATAGCTTGGCTGTGGTCGAACCTGAAAATAATGGAAAAAGCGTATTTTCAATTTAGCCATTCCTGAGGTTTTTTCCCCTTTTTGGGGGAGTTGGGGAGGGAGAGGTATATATGCCCCGAAGCAACGCAAGGTAGATAGCTTCGAAGTCAACTGACAAAATACCACTGAAAAATGGAAGCAAGCTATAAATAAACAAGCAGCAATATCCTGTGTTATGAATATATAATTTCTGTCTTTAATAACTATTGAGGCCTCAGGGATAGTCTACAAACGGCTCAGCGAGCACTGATATTGTGATTGCGAATAGAACTCCTGTTGAATTATTAAGGCACCTGCAGACTGGTATCTTTCAAGTCAGGTGATCAGCTCTGCTGTCCAATGACACCTGCTTTGAAGCCAGGGGTTAAATTTAAATCCCATAATGTTCTTTTCTTTTTTCAACAAGGTTCAAATACGCCCAATTTATTTAGAAAGAAAAGACTTGTAAGTAGTGGACATGGGGGTGGAAAAGCAACAATGATAACGTTTACATTACACAAATTATTCCAAATATGACAGTATTCTGAATTTGATACAGCTCATATAAGCACCATATCCCATAAGCATAATTAGGCCTTATTCCAAATGTAGCATTTTCCAATTAAGACGTGGGATATGCCGATATTATTCAGATTTTAGGAGCAATCTTTGGAAATTTCGCAACACCAACCTTTTCAAGAATGTGAAATTAAATAAATATTAGCCTAGTGGACACGTGGTCATGGTATGTGCAGGCAGTGTATGTCTGAATGCCTTGAACACATTGCACATGTGAAACAGCTTATAAAGTCAGCAATGTTGAAGTGATGAGAAATTATAATATCTAGTAGTTAAAAACCCAGATATTATTCAGAGGAGTTGGTGGAAAACAAAGCAGAGCTAAAAAAGAAAGTAATTATTAGACTTTGACATGTCTGGCTGCAAGAAACATGATCCCAAGTGGGGTGATAATGTTCCTCTGTGGCAGCTGGGAGTGTAAGTCAGCAATTGTTTGCTTACAGGTTAAACACATCAACGTCATAAAGTGATAAAGTGTCAGGGCTGTGTGCTCATGTTTGAGTTCCTCTGCTGGTTACATGCCAAAATATGATCAGTGCAGCTTCAAACAATTCTTTAAGTTTAACTTGTACATTGTCAGTGAAGGTGTGCAGTAAGTCCAATTAAAGTTAGGTCATATGTTATGCAATGTTGAATCTCTAGCATGTTCATTAACAGGACAGTCATTACCCAGAAATGTGAGGACGTATTTTTACCAGGTAACATTTTGTTTTTGACAGAAATAAAAACATATATTTTCCTGTGGTACTTCCTGTGCTTCCCACAGGAAAAGACTGATGCAATGATTGTGTCTCTTTTGCTCTCTGTGAGTCATCTACATTATTTAAAATCTGTGTGAAGAATTTCAGTAGTTTGTGGCTAGCTATGTCAAATTAACCTCCTTCCATTCTCTCGTTATCCGGCGGCAGCAGGGAGTTCCAGTTTGGCAACAGTGCTCTAAGTCTTCCTGCCTGCCGATTTACATTTCATCAGGAATAACCTTTTCTTCACTTGACGTATAAAACTATGTAATGAAACAGAATCTCATTCATGGCTGGCGCTTTCAAATTCATTAGCAACCCAACATTAACATATCACTTACTGTGACAGCGCAGAAGTGCATGTTTTATGATGATAGGTAATGGTAGACTAACAAAAAGAAGCCTGATGGGAGGCAGCAGCCATAGAGACCCACTATGGAGCAGCCCATTGATTCTCCCTGGTGCTCTATTGATCCGGTGTGTTCTCCTTCCACTGCTGCCTGCTAATTGCTGGCCTATTAGGGAGAAGGGTTCAAGCACTACAGTAAATTTCTGGGCACTGCCAAGATATGAATAGGTGCTTAGATTGTGATGATTGTTCACTACCTATTTTCCGAAAAAAGTTTTTGGTTACTCCTAACTCTCCTAATTCTTTCTGTGTTGAGCATTCACCATGAGAAAGCTAGCAGGTTATATTGTACACTTCCAGGCTTCTGGGTGTGTCGGTGGCAGCTCTATCTGTGATGTGTTTGCTAATCTAATTGCTATGGTGTTTTCAGCATATATTGGACATCCCGTTCGCTGTATTTTCTCTATAGATAAATACAGCGCTGGCGCTTGTATTGTACACTTCCAGGCTTTTGTTTGTCATTCTGAAAAAGTAAAACATGTTCCTGGAGTTTCCTTTATATCTCTTCTAATTCCCACAAAAGAAAAAAGTTTTTGGATAACCGTTATTACAGTCATGTGTGTCATGTACAGCTTTGTCATTGTGAGGTTTTCTTCCTTTCTAGAACCAAACTGAGAAGTTCCAGTTTCTCTTGGGCTCTTTATTGTTCATCTGCGATACCATACATGACCATCTGTAGGACAGGAAATAGTGGATGGAGATAAAGTAAATTTCTCAGCTAACTATTAATTGCACAGTTGAAAATCCTGAATACCAGCAGTGTAGCGATGTCTGGAAAAATGGGTATACTCTTAATTTACGCCCAATTTATGCCCACAAAAATGGCTATAAAATGTGCAATAATCACATCAAATAAATTACAGTGCACATAAAAACCAGGTGCGTGCACATGATATGAGCCCACTAAACAGTATCTGCAGGCAGAAAAAAAGATTCCTCACGAGGGAGCATTTCTGCTCTGCATCCACAAATTCGTTCCCGCGAGCACAGGGCTGTGCTCGACCATTCCTACGCACTCATAACTGCTCAACGCTCGCTCACTCGTCAAATTGACTTTTGAGACTTTGTAGGCAGTGATGGAACAGAAAGCGGCTGACATCTCCCCTCCTTCTCTGCGCAATAAAATACAGATTTTGATATCAATTACCATGGCAATGGTAGAAGCTTGGAAGCATTCAGGTCAGCCCTATTAATTTTACTTTTAAAGCTAATCTCCTCGTTGTCATATTTGAGAATATATCACCACAAAAATGTTATTCTCAGTGAACAAAATATGAAAATTAGCATAAATTTCACAGGAAAATACATCCATTTACAAGAGAACTTTTCACCAGAGGACCATTAACATACTGCTGCATTCCACGCCTTGCTTCAGTTCACAGTGGGTCATTTCTTATAATGAACTGCCAAATTATCAGGAGTGTTTCCTTGTCAAATAGGAAACGGTAATAATGATGACAAAAGAACAACAACAGCATAAAACAAGTTGTATCTTGCCCTGCAGCCAACAGCAGTGCAGTTTCTTTCCCTCCCATACACACAGACACACTTCTCAAGCTGATAATCAGGCATTTATTCCATAAACAATGCTGGAACTGACTTGGGATTTGCCTAACAATGTCTCATTACTAGTGTATGAGCTTCTTTTCTTTTCCTTGAGATAATGCAATTCGTCAAGGAGAGCAGATGAGGGAGGGAGTGAGAGTGCGAGAGAACGAGGGGCGGGGGTGGAGCGAGGGGAGGAGGACAAAAACACTTATTAATTTGCACGAAATGGAATTAGCAGTGGGGAGTTAGAAGCGGCGGAGTTTCTAATTTTACCCTTGCCCCCGTGCGCCGATGGTAAATGGAGATTTGTCACACTCCACTTGGCTGGCTCCCCAGCTTGATGAGCTGTCTCTCTTGCAGGAGCCCTGCTCAATCTCTAGCATTAGCCACAATGCCAGCGCTCACATCACTGCCATAGCCCCACAGAGTCGTCAGAGAGTGGGTGGAAGTGTCATCAGATGCCACATTTCACTGGTGACACTGAATAAAAAGGAGGATGTAAGAGGCAAGGAATACAACTTGTGAACTCTTCGCCTTCTCATCTTTTCTACGGCTAGAGGATGGATAGATGGATGGATAGATACATAGAATCATGGATAGATCAATAGACAGAAGGGCTGGGTGATGTAAATGACATAAACACTGATATATTTCCTCTGATATATGCATTGCATGACAACTTACTAACAACCAATTCATCACAGGACCAAAGTTATTTCTTAGTAATGATATGGCAGTGCTTTTGAGAAAGTCGCAGTTGGGTACACAAAGTGTAGTTGAACACACTACATACTTTTGTTTTGCTATCAAACGTTGTATAGTTAGACGGGAGAGAAGCTTTTCATGTCGGCACAGAAAGCAACATCTCAACAGTCACAACAAACCTTAAACGTACAAAGCTTTTATGGAGAAAACGGCAGTATATTTAGAGTTGAAACAATGAGTCGATTAATCCATTAGTTGATCACCAGAAAAATAATGGCCACCTATTTAGATTATTTAATTGTCTTAGTCTGGTTTTGAGTGAAAAATGGTTGAATATGCCTGTCAGTTATGAGGATTTGATACTTTTCTTTGACTTATTTGATAGTAAAGTGAAAATGTTTATGTTTTGGAGTCGCCTTGGGCGTAACAACGTGAATTCCTGCTTATTTTCTGACATTTTAAAGGATAAATTAATGATTTTAAAAAGTGTGCAGGTGCTTGCAGTCTCAAACACCAGCAATTAGGCCCATCCCAAAGATCAAGCAGCAAAGCACACCCCCTGTTAATAGACAAAAGATAGACACAATGGCAAAAGACATGGTCTGGATACGTATGATACAAAAAAAGAAATTTCAACACAACTGACCAAAGATATGAACTCCCTAGCTGTAAACATTTCATTTTACAGCCCATAATTTAAGTGATTTAAATACATTTTCTTTTTACAGCTTATACAATGCTTGGTCCTTTTTTAGGTTCCCAAAAATTATCCTGATAAAAACATTTTGCGATATCACCCAGCCCTAATGGATGGATGGATAGACAAACAGACACAGATATTCAGAGGCACATGGCCAAATTCCAATAATGCAATCCGCTGGCGCCCACAGAGCAGCAAGCATGATAAACAACATGTTGTTAAATAGGAGCTCAGATCAATAACACACACACACACACAGTCCCCTGGTGAGAGCATCCAGGAAAAAACAACCCGCTAACCCTTCGCCCACCCTGCAGCTTTTCCTTGTGGTACTATTTTTCACAGAGGTCAAAGGGCACAGTCAGTGATGTGGCTGATAAACTGGAGTGTCCGTGTTTGTTGTCCTGCCTGTTTGGCTTATTCTTTACCCCAGATAACAAGAGCTGCATGATCCCAGCTCTGCTTAGTTTCAGTGCTACCGCCCCTCCTGCCCCCGGTTCCTTTGATACATCGATCAATATATCTGTGATGATGTGATCAACTGTTGGCAGTCTGAGGTGCAGTTCTGGAGCTGTTATTGCCTTCCAAATCCCTCCTTCCATCTCCAGCAAATCTGCATGTAAAATGTGTTTATTGATCATGGTGTGCTTTGTGCTCTTTGTTACTGCACTCCTTCGCATCTGCACCCGCCCTCACCAACAAAGAAAAGAGAGGGAGAAAGAGAGGAGGAGGGAGGGTGTGTGTGTGTGTGTGTGTGTGTGTGTGGGGTGGGTAACATTGTCATACAGCGCTCTAATTGGAAGCATCAAAAGCACAAAGAGGGAGGGGGAGTGTTTATCTTCTGGATGTATTCCTCATTTTGCATGGAGATTGCATGGTTTGTTTATCCATTTGCCAAAGTTCCTCAAAGCCCGGGTCAGGTCAGTCTGGCTGTAAGGCCGCAGACATCCCAGTGATTAAAAGGAAGCAACTGAGACACATACACACTCACATGAACACACACACACACACACACACACACACACAGCGCCTGCAGCTCTTGCCTGGCGATAAGGATCCCAATGTGTCTGACAGCGAGGATGACTGCAGAGTGTGAGGGAATTAGAGGGATTAGGGGGTTATAGAGTAGCGTGATAGCCTCTGGGATGATGGAGGGATTAGCCCGATTATCTCACTCTCTCTCTCCTAGCCAGGCAGGCCTAGTCTGGAGCTAAAAGCTGCCAGATGTGGCACCTACAGATAGAGAGGGGAGAAAACAACCTGAGGGAAGGAGGGAAGAGGAGGAGGGAAATTGGGGGGGAAATGAAAACTTGGGGGAGCAGGAGAAGTACAGTGAGGGGAGAAAAGGAAGGAGAGAGGGAAACAGTTAGTAGGGAAAGGTTATACATATAGCCAGTAAGAAGGGGGGGAAGAGAAGTTACGTGGGGAGTGACAGACAAGGTAATGATAGTGGAGAAAAAGAGGGAACAGGGATGAGATAGGAGGCAGAACTCCCTGTTGGCTTGGCTTCACTCTCATTCCCTCCAGTGCACATTGACTTGCTGCTCGGCTTAATATGGGATTTCATCAAGGTGGTGCTTAAACCAGCTTTACATTTTAATTTGTGGATTTTGCTAGCAGTTTTAGTCCATACCAGGGGCTGTATACAGTACGGCATCTACTGTTTGTGTATTTCTAATCAGTAGGAATATGATTATGGGCCATACTTTGTACTACTGACAACATATTATCTACTCTTCTGCAAATAGCAATTGTTTGGCGACATCCATGTGGAAAGCCACTCAATATCCCATGACTGCATGTTATGCCAGAAAAATCAGAAGATGATTACCAAACGAATCAAGAGACACAGATTTTATGTCCACACTCACTAAATTCTCACTTCACGTTAGATGTAGTAATGTCTCAACTCAAGGACAAAAAGTATTTATAGAAAACCTTGATCTACAGTGTGAAACCCTAATGTGAATCAGATCTTTGTCCACCCACTGGGGAGGATCTTTCTCTAAACAACCACAGAAGACTGTGAGGAGCTGTTTTCATCTTCTGAGTGAGTTGTCATATGTGCCCTATAGTGGTGTGTGTCTGTCTTGTGCTGTGTTCTGCTGTATAATCTTCTGAGATGGCGAATTAGGAGCGGGTTGAGTGTGAAAGCATTGCATTGTTAAAGATATGTGGTACCCCAGTCACAAGAGCTGAGCTGAGCTGAGCTGAGCAGAACTAATGACTGACGGCTCTAGTTTGGTACCAATCAGAGGGACAGCATTTAAGTTCATGTGAAACCACATGTTGCACATTATATAGACACATTATGGTTTATGCTATCTATCTACATACATGTTTCATGTGTATCTGTACATTCCTGTGCCAAATAATACTTGACTTGGTGAAGGCCAATCTATATAACGTTAAATGTGTCACACTGTTTGCCCTTTTCCGCTGTTAGAATTTAACCTTACACCTACCTAACATGTAGGCATTGTCACAGGTTTCTGCTTTTGTTTCCTTTGTTCTTCACCTGCTGTGGGTGCAAGTTCCTGTAACTAAATACCATCTCTGCTCAGGAGGTGACACTAAATGCAAGTTCTAGGAACCTCCAAGAATTGATCATGATTGATCAAACAGATGTGTCGTCACATCACAGCAATGATGACTACCAACACATTAACAGTAATCACCCGTTTATCATTGCATCCGTATTGACTTTCTTCATTGGCTTAAACAGCACATAAAATTACTGTTGGGTTCCTGCCATACAGTATGTCTACTGCCTACAGTGAGCTCATTGGCAAGTCTGCTTAAAGTACAGGTTATCTTTGTATCCTGCTGTCCAAGCTGAAACCAGGTCACAGACTGATGTCAGATCAGTTAGTGAATGTATTCGATCCTTTAAGTGAACTGCAAACCCATCAAGCAACTAAACACTGGAGGTGACACTGACTGCATGTGTGAACACTTTGGTCACACTGAAACAATTGTCTGACAGCAACACAACAGAGTTGTTAATTTATACACTTGCAATTCAACTGGTGTGAACTCGCTGACAGAGCTGTACACTATTGTGAATGCAGCGCAAAGTAAAAGGCTGTTTGAGGTCACAACACCCTTATGATTGAATAAAGACAAAGAATATAGATGAAAAAGGAAATTGTCAATTTGTCCAGGCTGACCTGTTTGCTTGTCACCTAAGCAAAGCAGTGGATGCCCTGCAAATGAACTGAACAGTGTAGTTTCGGATTAAGCTAAGTGGGTTGCATTACGATGTATGTGTTGGTTCTCATTCATCTGATCTGGATTTTTTTAAAGTGACCCCACTGTGGTACTGTCTCTGCATATGACTTGATTTGGTCTATTTATAAAACGCTCAAGGCAAAATTAAAGTTGGCTGTTCTGCAAGTTGGTTTCTGTATTCTGCCAAAGATTGTTTATGAGGTTAAAGAACACAGATCACTCTGTAACACCACTGTACAGCCGCGAGTGGACTGAGTGGTTCTGTAGCCCACTTCACATCAGTTTCAGGAGTTACATTCTCCCAGTTAAACTTTCATTCATATCATATCAATAATTTAAGCTTATGAACTTAATAGTTG
Source organism: Nannoperca obscura (assembly GCA_036024295.1). Classification (NCBI taxonomy): domain Eukaryota; kingdom Metazoa; phylum Chordata; class Actinopteri; order Centrarchiformes; family Percichthyidae; genus Nannoperca; species Nannoperca obscura. The sequence goes on along the minus strand of JAVQJL010058602.1, from coordinate 54,841 downwards.
TGATCGAGGACCTTAAGTTTCTGAATTAAGAATCTTGTGAAAAATTAGGTGTGCCAATTTTATAAGGCATCTTCTGTTATTTCAATGTTTCAATTTCAATGTTCTGTTGTTCAATATTAGTAAATATATGTATTGGATAGAAGTTGGTATCAGCAGATACCCAATAGTAAAGGACTCTTATGGGGATCGGAGCCAAATAAACTTGATACAAAAAGACAAAAAGGGTATAAAGGTACAATAAGTTAGAAGCCAAAACTGTTGGGATGTTCAAAAAAAGTCACAAAATCATCCAATTAAAGCTACAATACTACAATGATGTCACCCTTTGAATTTTGTATGAATTAAAAAAGCCCTGAGCCACTGGTTTGAAAACACTTACCAATACCTTTAAACTTTATTAGTAGCCAGAGTAATATGGTGTAATATAAGTTTAGTCTTTTTCAACAGTGTTTCCGCAAAGTTTGAAACTAATTTGAGTTGGCCTAAGTCATGCCATGTTTTCTAACAAAAATGCTGAATATCTTAAATAACATGCTTTAACTTTTTCATTATGTTTTTTGACATGTGTTTGCTGCTCATTCATGAAAATGCGATGAAATGCAGAGCTCGACATTGTCGTGACTATTTTTAATACCCTTCTTTTTTTTTTGTTCTCAACACGTCTGTTGTCTCACAACCCCAGTAGTGGCTTACATGGCCTAAATATGCTGACAGGGAAACTGAACCGTTATATCTTATACAAAAGCCCGCAAACCCAAAAGCCACAAGTAGCAGTCTCTCTAAACCCAGAGCTCTCCTCCTCCTCTTCCTCCTGCTGCTGCACTAAAACCATTTATGCTTCAAACACAGACCTACTGGAATAATTTTAAGGAGCAGTCTGCACTTTGCATCCTCTCCTCTCCAACAGTGTATAACAGCTTTCAATCAAATGTTAAATGAAGTGGGTTTTTTGTGTCTTTCTTTTAGTTTCTCACTCTGTTAAAGAGCTTCTTTCAATCCGGATATCTGACGTAGAAACTGTAACACCACATGCAGTTGTGGGTTACTGTATTCTCTGGTGGCTCACATCTACACAGGATGTGCCGACAGAGCTGCTTGAAGGTTTTTTTTGTAGTGAAGTGGATAGATTGTTTCCGTGCAGTTTGTTTGTGTGTGTGTATGAGCGAGTCTCGGCGCTGTAAACAAGATTTTCGTCTGCCCTCAAACCATGGCCGAGAGAGTGCTCCTGTGTGTGTGACGGCTACACACAACATTTTTTTCCATGGGTTATTGGGTATGGTGAGTTGTCATGGCAACTGGTGAGACGTTGCTCACTATGATTCTTTCCCTTCTTCTTCTCAATAAAGACAGAAGCAGAATGCAAATTCACTCCCCCTACCAGCCAAACTAAATCACATGAACGTAACTGGAACGTAGTTGCAAATGGAGGGGGGAAAAGTAGAATCTTGTTTATCCATCCAAACAGACGTCTCCCACACAAGCATAATGAGCAAAACCTGCACAGAAACAGCAGAAACAGAAAAATTGTTTCTGTTCATTTCTGGGCTGTTATTGTTTTGGAATTTCTTGACAACCAAGTACAAAAACATCCTGAACAACCACAAATTACTCCACTGTAAGCCCATACATTTTGATTTATATCTGAATATATCTTTGGCTCATGAATTTTTCATTTTCCAAAACAAACTTGATTTCTGTAGATTTGTATGAATTAATCATTAATGAACAGATAGGGCTAAACATTTCATCTCTCTTGTTCTTATTCATGTCTTTTGTTCCTCAAACATGTGCCATCTGCATGTTTGTCCTCATTTAACTTTAGCTGAATTTATCCTTAATCTGTGCATGTGCAATGCTGTCAAAATTGTCAAGGTAATCAAGCTGATAAGTCAGAATGGAAGCAGATGAATAGTGTCTTATCTTCCCACCTCTTAAGTGCCGTAGTTTGTTTCCATGCAAAGTGTCAGAACGCTTTTGCACATACACACATGCTAAGAGAAGCGTCCAAATTGGTTCACACACTACTCACATCTTTCATATCTGATATTTCTTTGTGTGTGTGTGTGTGTGTGTGTTTGTGTGTGCATGTGCGTGTGTTTGTGGAGGCATGTCTGCATGTGGTCACTGATGTGTGTAGACAGCAGACGTGCTCTTGTTGTCTGGCTGACGTGGTTGGAAGCCGCTGTCGACCACACGGCAGAGCAGCAAGTAAAACACAAAAAACACTACAACAAAACAAAACAACATGCAGAATTTACAAAAATGTATTAATGTATGTTTTAATCACAATGTAATGGACAATCAGGTCAAGGAATTATATCTTCAGAGTTCATTATAAAACACAACAGAGACAGTTAGGACTCAAATTGATTACTTTGTCTGAACATTAGACCAAAACCCAGAGAAATGTTGTAAGAAAACTAGTAAATATTCACATTATTGTTTAAAAACAGATCTAAATGATTGATTGACAAAATAGTTGCTAATAAATGTCAATTGATTAATTGTTGCTGCTCTAATTCTTTTAGCAATAATTCAAACATTTTAACAGAGAGAATGAGAAAGAGGTTTGGATAAAATAGGCTACCCCTACACAATTGCATAACTGTGACCTATAATACTCTAAGACGAAGAACAAAAGTGGGATGGAAACTGTATGAGTGTGTGTGACTGTGTGCACACACACATCTGTGGGTGTGTAAATGTGCATCGATGTGCAAGATGACACACTGTATTTAAAATGTGTAAAATAGAGCAGTGGAGGTGTGTGTGCACATTAAGTACACACCTGCAAGATTTAGATGTATTGGTTTCCGTCTTTTTGCAAACGGTGCTTCATAGAATGCGTTGATAGCACATTGTTTTTGCTGCACTGCTCGCCCACAAACCCACAATGACAGTGTCTTGGCTAAGTTGTCAACATCAATACATTAGAGGGATTGTTCATCATATTGTTTTCTGATCAAGATGGATTACTCTTCATCAGGAGCTCGCAGAGGTTTTAGGTTTGGAGATATGAAATCATGTCGATGCATCTGATGGAATAGCGAGGCTGAGAGATTTTAGATTGAGATCTCCGTGCCTTATTGAATTTCTCAGGGGTGGATCAAATTACTTTTTTTTTGTCAACGCACTAAAAGAGCTGTAGGCTCTTGTTTTCTCATTTCTCTGTTTGTGTTATTTGTCTTGTAAAAATAGAATAGCATTCTCACAGCGTTTAGGCTACATTTATATCCATACAGGGGCCTAAAGCACAAACATCCCAAAAACTCTTCTCATCTGTTTCATATTCCTGAAAAAATCTTTACATTTAGACTTCCCATCGCTGCCTGTGGATTCCTTTCACTTATCCTTAACTTCTGAGCACATTTTGTTGCTGCAGCACGGAGAAAGGAGAGCAAATTGAGCCTTAAATCTAAATTTGTGACATCAGAAGACAAAATGGCAGTGCTGACAGGCTCTGGACCACCCACAAGCATTGTGGCTTCCCTCTAACTGAATGTGGACTGAATTAGATGCTGCCTCAAACCGTTACCCCAGAGCTTTATTAACCACACTAGAACCAAATGCATCTGTGGCCTGTTTTGACTTCTCCTTTTGACTCTTATCAAGCATGTTTCCAATATTGAGGAAGTTGTGTGTTTCAAACTTAAAGTTTTTAGAGAGGTCTTAAAAAATGGAGGGTGAATAACACATGAAGGGCATTTAGATGCAAAGAGTGTAAGTCTGAGTGCGTATGTGAGACATGAGGTTGACATTTTTGTCTGTTTAGGGTGGAGTTGTGTGACATACAGTATTGCCACATGGAGACACTTACTTTTACCAAAGTGTGTGTGCATGTGTGAGAGTGTTAGAATGAATGTGTCCAAGCATTCACACACTTAGGCACACACACACACACACACACACACACACACAACTAGAACAGAGGTAAAACAACTGGAACCCATCTGGACTACACAAACACACACTCATTCAAATCTGCTTTACTTTTATGATCACATTTGCATGTAATTACATGCAGTACAAATGTTTATTTATAAACACATGCCACACGTGGACAAATATTAACAAAATAAATATATACTCGTGTGTATGTGCTGTTATAAGCAAGACACAAACACACATCCTACACAAACACACACATTCTAGCTGTAGTGGAAAATTACCGGGCTCCCATGCACGCCTGTATGGTTATGAAAGCCATGAAAAGAGGGACTTAGCTATTTTTGTGGTTTCCTGCTGACTGGACCAATAGAAAGCAGACCAAAGCTGCGGTGGGGCTTGAAAGAGGAGGGAAGGAGTGGGGTGTCATTAGGCTCGAGGCCAGACACTTCCATTTACTCTCTGTTCTGTGTCTCTCTGGTCTGCTGTCGAGCCAGACAGCAGGTCATATCTGTGCAGCTCTTCACCTCAGATCACAGAGGTGAATTTATTTTACAAGTAGAAATGTAGCGTAAGAGAAGCTGCTCTGACACGGAATAGAATAATGTTAGCTAACAAGTTGTAACATTCATAACCTACAAAGCTAATGATGTTAAAAGTGCAAACAATATAAATTTAACCAACAGGAAAAACCTGCTGTTCAAAATAAGCAATAGTGCAGGGAGAGAGTGGTGGATTCCCAGACAAACTTCCAAGCATTTGCTGGGTCTAGCAACACTAGAGTAAACCACGTAACCAGATGTAAAGTGAGGTCCTAGCAACAAGTCCCAGACGGAATTGTTTTCACACAAGTCACCCAAACTATCGTGAAAAAGGCAACATTTGCCAAAAGCGAGTTTTGCTTTTACCCCCGTGTCCTTCTCTCTGTTGATCTAAATGGTGCGAAGGAATCAGGATGTTTGTGAAAATATAACGTTGCTTTGGCAAATGGCTCGCAGTATAGGGATAAAACTTGGTGGCTACAGGGGGCCACCTACATAGAGTATCAGGCCATGCTTAATATTGAACCCTGTAATGGTAACATCAGTTATAGGCTAAATATAAGTTTAACTGAAATCACATTTAGTCATCCCATTTTGCAGTCAAAAAATTGAAATATCAGAAATGCTGTTTTTCATCTTAACTGGCTTGAGGAGTGGGTTTGTGTCTGTGTTTGATTGACAGTAGCTGGCATGCTGGGCTCCGGCAGGTGAACTAGCAGCTTACAGGTCATGGGCAGACAGTGTGTTGTTTGCAGTGGTATTTAGGACCACACTAGCGTCTAAACCAGCCAAGGTGACATTTGGTACATTTATATGTTGTTTAATGTGCTGCAGCTGAGCAGCTAATTAGCTATCAAAGCTGTCAAATTCGGTGGCTCGTTCAACAAGCTAAGATGCAGTGCGAGATGTGTTTATGTTTGTAAATTAGATAAGAAGGAAAGCTAATGTGGGTTGTTCAAAGTCTGTCTTGTGTAGCAGGCTGCTGTCTGGCTGTAATTGTCTGCCTATGGTTTAACATTGACGTTACTGATTTATGCAAAGATTTGATTGGCTGTAAGGAAACAAGTTCTCCATCTACATAAACAGAGAATTAGCGGTATTCTGACAAATTCTTGCAAAAATAGGGGCTGCTGTCATGAAATCAAAAGCATGGGACCAGTTATGTATGCCGTAATACATAAAAAGAAAAAGCTGTTTAATTACAGTTGGACTTTAAACTTTGTCACATATTTCTGTCATGGCTCTAAATACTACAGTATCCATGACCCGCTGCAAGCGTTACTATGGTGGATACTATAATAGACTACGTCAGTCTTTCCCAAAGTTAGGGTTATGACCCAAAAAATACTCATAGAACTGGAGTTAAATCCAGTAACTACTTTTTTGCTGTTCAGCTGAGATGCTGCGTGTGGTGGTGTGTGAGTGAGTGCTCATATGTGGCTGAGTGAGTGAGTTCATGACATTTGTGTGAATGTGTATGTGTGTGAGTGTGTGTGTGTTTGTGTGTGTGTTCATGTATTGGATTTGTGTCTGGAGTAGTATAGGTTCTTGTTTTCTTTTGTTTCTTTTTGTTTATTTCTGGTTCTACTTGTGAACATTCAATAAAAAAAGGTGAATTCTTTTTAAAACCCTGATGGTGAATTTAGTCCATATTGGCACATGATAAAGTGTGCATGCGCATATGCATGATTTAGCCTATGGACCATGGTATCAAAATCTCACTCCAGCCAGGTACCCAAAGTTGGTCAGTTGCTCAACCCATGTTTCCCTGTCGGACAAATGTAAGAAATGTGTGAAAAGCGTGTGTGTGTGTGTGTGTGTGTGTGTGTGTGCGGGTGCATGCGTGTTTAAGGTGGTGGTGATGAGTGGTAATTTTTAATCATAAAATCCTCTCTGTCATCTACCTCTCTGTCTCAGTCATGGTCTTCATGGTTAGTTGTGTTCTTTATTAGTAGTTTATAAATATAGATGTTATGGCAATTTATGATGTATTTGTAAGTTTGGGTCCTGGTGAGAATCCAAATTTCTCTTTTGGGTCTTAAGATGAAAAAGTTTGGGAATGCCTGGACTACATGATCAGTGCTGCTGATAGTGACTCTTCTTTTATCCACACAGGTATAATTTGTACCGTGTCTGATTTAGGTCTCCAGGTGGAGTCTAAGATACAAGGAACTAAGTGGACACAAGTGGGCCTCTAATGTGAGAAAATGCCAAGCCGTATGGACATGGGCATCTCTGTAGGAGATCCTTGTGTTTCGATTATTTAAGACATTTCTTAAGTTATTTCACATGTACATAATTCATAGCCAACTTGTATTCTCTCAGTATACAACAGATAACATATTTAACATATGTAACAATAGGATTTCCTGCTCTTCGTCCTAAAGGCTCAAACAAAAAAGGAGCAGCGTTTGTGACGGCAGTATTGATTTTAATAGCTGTGGTCGCTGCAATTGTTGTGCTGCTTGGGCTGCTTTTATGAACAGCCATAAAATAACAGTTAGGAGATGGCCTGGATGCTTTCCATGTTTTACAATCAGAATTTATAAATTGCCCCATTACCTACCTTTCCACTGGTTACTTTTGGAACATTAGCAATTATTTCCACATGGGTCACACTCATAAAACCAATAATCTAGTGATTTAAGGCCTTGGTGGAGGAGTTGGGCTTGCAAGCTTTCTGAGGCAAGAGGCCGTTTTGCCTTTAAGACATCGATTTCAGGCTACTATTAGATGGACTGTCAGGGACAAATTGCTTGTGGGGGCAGAGATTGAGGGAGGTGGAGAAAGTGACATAGAAAGAAGAAAGAAGTAGGATAAGGAGATCATCCCAGTACAAGTGTGGGTTTCTGGTTAGGTGAAGAAAGTTGAGTTATAAAAGCATATGTTATGACTGTAGTGTTGTGTGCATTTGAGTTCATTTTTCATTCAAGTCTGCTTTCTTCTTTGAATCATCTCACACCATATCAAAAAAGGTAATTTCATAAGTGTGCCTCCTCACTGCGTTCTGTCCTTTTCACCACTTTCTGTTTAGATTGTGTCAGGTGTGCACTTCTGTATGTGCATTCAGTGTAAGCATGTGTGTGTGTGTGTGTGTGTGTGTGTGTGTGTGTGTGTAGGTCTGAAACGCTGAGGCAGGCTGGGGCTCCCCAGTCAGCATGTGCTTATGGAGATGGATGGCTGCAGGAGGTGGTGGGAGGTGAGAGAGGCCTCTGCTGCATGGCAAAACTCCTGATGACGGCCCACCCACCCATCATCCCATTACTACTCCCCTGGGAGAGAAAGAGAGACATAGCAAGGGAAGGCAGAGGGGTGAGAGTAATAATAGATAAAGTGATTCAGGTCTGAGGATGAAAGTGATGGAGAGGGCTCAGTGTAGAGATGCAGTGTGGGAAATGGGCATGGAAAGCAAAGAGGAAGGGGGGAGGGCAAGAAGAAAATTGATAAAGAAGGAAGAAAGGAGAAAAAAGCAGCGAATACCAGAGAGGGAGATATTAAGGAGAAGAAGGAATCTACTAATGGAAATGGAGTACATATGCAGATGGAGTATGAGTAGTATTCAGATCCTTTAAATGTAAATGTCTTGCATTCAGATATTTACTTCAGTAAAAGTAGAAGCATTATTAGCAAAATATCCTTAATTTGCAAGTAAAATGTCATCTGTCAATGTTACATTATTATAAACTATTGGACTACTGACTGTTTCATTTACTTTGCATCATATTTCAAATGGTCATTATAGCTTTGTAAACTCTTAATCTACAAAGTATCTATTAATCATATATGTAGATGAGTAAATGTAGTGCAGTATAAAGTGCATTCCCTTTAAGGCGTAAAGGAGTCGAAGTATAAAGCAGCATAAAATGTGAATACTCAAGTAAAGTACAAGTGCCTTAAAATTGCATTTAAATACAATACTTGAGTGATTGTACTTAAGTACTTGTATTACTTTCCACCTCTGGAGGGAGGGAAGAAATAGAGGCTTGGACAGGCTTCTGTGACTTCTCTGACCCACCAGAGCCCCTCAGCGAACTCATTTACACTGAGTGACAGTGCTGTGTGACATCCAGGGTACTTGGGAGGCTGTACACACACACACACCCACACCCACACACACCCCCCACATTTGGAGGTCATTCTTGACAAGTTACTTTCCTCTGACTGCTATCTGCATGCATTTAACATGTATGTATGTACATGTATTTTACATGTGAATGGTATAACATTTCATCATTATATTCATATAGACTTTCAGGTACATCAGGTCTTTCCTTGGTGTCATCTAAGCCAACGTTTGGCCCAAGGGGCCTGGTAGTTGAGCTCAGTAGTCTTCTGTATGTGCTCTTGATTTTATATATAGAGAGAAGGAGTCGGGTGATGCGTCATGAACATTCCTTGAACTACAGCATAACCCAAAACTGCCACTCACTCAAGCCTGAAGAGAGTTTTCTGGTCCATGAAAGGTGCGGGACGATCTCCGGCTGGTGGTTATTTAAAGATAATTCTTCTATTTTTGAAACTTGAGGTTTGTCTGAACAAGGGTGAAGTCTCTTAGTTGTGGGGACTCAACAATCTTGGGATTTTTTTCTTCTTCTTAATTTGCCTTTAAGTGTGGGGAGTGTGCACAGACCATATACAGAGACACACATGTTCACATTAAAAACGTAATGTGAAGTCACAGATGTATGTGCATGAAAAAGAAAGTAAGACAACACACCAGTAAACACATACACACATAAGCAAACAGTTATATGTACGCAAAAATGGCCACAGATACACAGACGCACACATAAACACACACATTCACATGCACACAGTGTGGTCCAGCCCTTGGCTCCCGGGTCTGTAATAAAGCCTTAGTGAAGGTCTACCAAGGGAATGGAGGAGTCAGCCAAGTCGGCCTGCGGTCTCATTCGGACAACCACCTCGCTTTCGCCAGCTACCCAGGCCTCAGTGTTCAGTCACTGGGTGGGATGGCCAGGAGATCTAATCTGGCAAAGTTGAGGGTGGAGGTTTGAGGAGGACTCCTCTAGATGTGGTTAGTGCGGGACACCAAAAAGGACCATCACTTATTTAATGCCACAAAAGGGCAAAGGCGGCCTTTCCTGTTCTTTACCCTAGTCTCCTGAATCGCTGATAAGTGGAGCTTACCACAGACAAGACACTGCAAAAACCAAAGTCCATGAAGGAAACTTTACAAGACCTGTGTTTATCCGTCACTTCCAGGACAACAAATACTCAGAGAAAGTTTCAAAGTGGAGCTAAGACTATTAACAGATGTGGATTCCTTTCACTATCCTCTGGCATGCCACACATCTTTACAAATACACAAACACACATACAGAGACTCTCGGTACCACTGTGGCTTCCTTCATGCACACAATACACCCACCACAATGACCTGGCGAGGCCTACACCATGTTGGAGCATATATTTACTGCACAGCAATTTACCCGTGGGCTTTGACAGCTCATCGTTTATGCCACTGTGGTGTTGCAGGGGCACCACTCCCTGTCTGTCTGTCCATCTGCCGTTGCTCCATGTCACAAAATGGCATCAATGGCAAACGAGTCACTGAGCGATGATACTGGATCACAGCCAGAAACTGAGTCAAAGGTGTTCTGAGGTCACAGGGATAGTCGACAGTGAGTAGTTGTTTTTATTTAGTTTTTATGTTGTTTGGTAGGGCTCATTCTCTGGGTGTAACAGCATGTGTATTTGTTCCAAACACTTGCAGTATGTTAATTTTTTATGTCTTAATTCCACTTTCTTCATTCCGCAAAAAACTGCAACTTTTGAGTTGTAACTGTAACTTTGGCTCCAATGGTCGATTTTAAGTTCATTATAAATAAGCTGCACCCTTAATGGACTTCTTAGCCACATGACTCCAATGATAGCAATGTCATTGACTTTCTTGGTCAGTCAACTATTAAATGGATTGCCTTAAACATTTGTATAGACATTCATGGTCCCTGGTAGATAAAGCCTACTGACTTAATGAGTACTGAGTAATTCCCTTACTTTTCCTGTAGCACCACCCTTACAATTTTAGTTTTTAGTGGAATGTCTCTATGACTATTGGATGGATTTCCATGGAATTTGGTAAAACCATTCATGTTCCCGTGAAGATTAATTGATTGTGACTTATCATCTAGCGCAGGTCCAGGTAAACATTTTAATTTGTCCAATACTTTACTTTATGTTCACATACCTGCAAAACTAATGACATTCTCATCAGCCTCAGCTGATCTTTGTGTTAGCATGCTAACAGCTGGTAAACATTACACCTGCTAAACATCACCATGTTACCATTGTCACTGTGAGCATGTGTTAGTATTTAGCTCAAAGCACTGCTGTGCCTAAGTTCAGCCTCACAGAGCCTCTAGCATGACTGTAGACTTAGTCATGTTTTTCATTGACTCTCTTTTCCTAATATGCTGGTTGCAGTCTTTTGTAATAACTATGTCTTTTTGACATATTGACATTTGTCTATTTTTGGTTCTTACTGACTATATGCCAACATTTCAGTGGCTTGATTTTTACAATAGGAATTGTGAACAATGACAAACAAATAAAAATACAAAATAAAAATGTATCTTTTGAGTTTTCTCTTGTTGCTAAAAGAACTGTAAACATAAATAGTGAGATACATATCAAATTGTGGATTTCTTTGTACCTTTACACTTCTAGCTCATCCTAAGGTTCAAATTTTGTTCAAAATCTGTAGTGATTTGATGTCCCTTAGTGGTATTTAGCTGTCAACAAGTTATGTCTGAGAAACATTTACTTCTCTTTTCGCTGATTCTTCTGTGAACCTCAGTTTTAAATTCATCGTCGGCACTGCTAGATTGTAGGTTGATGTAACAACAGCATTAAACATGTCTGGGTGTCTCATTGAAGTAATTAGCCTGTCTTAACCTTTAATCTCACTAAATTCCTCTGCCTCACCAGATGAGACTCCACTGGCCTGGCTCAAAATTGTCAATTATGCATGTCACATGGAAAATGGTAACCAAGCTGATTTCCTTTCTCCCTCTCTTTTTCTCTTAAATTGCTTTGTCTCTCTTCAACCCTGTGACTATAATTGCACATTTCATAATGATGCTAAGCAGACATACACACAGATAAAGAGAGAGGGATAAGAGGGAGAGCTGAAGAAGGGGAGAGATGATGTCCCCAGAGTACCCTGTGTTTCCAGCTTAATTGATGACAACCACAAGTGAAGTTTGGAACCTCTGAGCTCTATCCTGTCAACATTTCAAGGAAACGAGACAGCATGGGCTCACTTGTATTGGGATGAAGTATAAGCTATGTTTTTTCCAAATCCCTGCAGCGGTGGTTCTGGACTGTTTTATGCACATAGCAATCTACAGGAGGCTAATTTAAAGACTCCTGTTTCCCACTGTAAACAAAGCATTTACAGCTTGTGTGGTAGCATTCAACAAGTTTGCAGTGTAGTTGATCTCACTGCCAGTGATACTGTACAAGATTTAAAAGGAGCGCACAGAGACGTTATAATCAAGCAACAGGTACCCAGTCTTTTATATAGTTAGGAGATGAGGGTAGAGTCAACAGCAACAGCAAGTGCTTCCAGCTATGAATTAAAAAGGGAGGGGGAAAAGATGTGTCTCCTTTGACTGCATGTTGCTTATTTCTCTCTCTGGGCTCTGGCAAGCCAAGCCCAATGTTAAGTGGCTTCTTGAGTTTATCCAGCGAGGTCAGAGTGAAAATAAAAACATCACGCGAGAGCTACAATTACAGCCCTCGAACATGACAAGCGTCTGTTTTTGTGCTTTTGACTGAGGGCCCACTTTTAATGGTCGGTTCTGGCTGCAAGATAAACAAACAGTCATGGGGTTAGCATAACCCCCGTCTACAAGCGCTAGCCAACCCCAGTCGATGAGACAGCCAGAGAAGCTAAACTCTGCCGCAGCACTAGGCAGCAACAGCAGAAGCAGCGGTGGTTTTGGCGGCAGGGTAAATTACAGCATGGAGCAAAGCTGTGGTTTGTATACAGCATACTCACACACTCACTCGCTTTTCCTTTCACTCTTTCTGTCACACACGCTCAGGCTCGCTCTGCTCTCTCTACTCTCTGAGTATATGACAAACGTGTTCAGCTCAGACACAATCACACACACACATGCAGTCACTTGGGTGGGCCCTTCCCTTTCCCACAGGTGTCTCCAAAGCAAGGCCAGCAGTCCGCATCGCCTCTGGCAAGACTTCTAACCTACAAACCTACTGACCTCATCAAGAGACCAGTAATCTCTTAAATTATTGGTTCCAAATCATGTGGGAGAAGCTAAGCTAATGGGATCTCATTATAGGGCGCATAAAAAGAATCCCATAAGATGACATTTACATGTTGCATCATTTTGTATTCTGATCCAGTCAGGCCCATGGGGTTAATCAGTGATCAGTTCAGCTGGATTTCCTCTTAGACTGACACCACATTTGGAACAATGAGATAAACCCTGATGGTTGCTAATTGTAGGGGTACAGTAGTTGTGTAGTAATAGCACACAGTCTATGTAATATTGTCAATATTAGACGGATGCACCCAGTGGTTACAGCTTGCTGCACTTTCTAATAAGGATAATGTGCACATTATGCTAACACTAATTGTGATAATATACATTGGCTTTTTTTCTACCTAATGTCTTCTCATTAAATACTCATATACATAGTGTTTCAGCCAGGAAATTAGAAGGGGGGGTCACATGGGCCTCTAAGTGGTTTCACTGCTCCATCCAAATGGGATGTTATGCGCATGAAGGTATAACTAAGGGATACCAACCTTTGTTTTTTAGCAGGTAGTGTTAGCTGTCAGTTAGCAATCTGGCATTAGCAACAAATCCTCCTATCTGAATGACAGAATAAGTTGTTTGTCAGTGATTACATACATCCACCCTGACCTCCTCCCCACACGGACATTGTTGCTCTTTATAGGTCGTCGCCTAATAATAAACGTGAATAAGGGTCATAATAAGCTGCTTGCACAGATGACCTATAGGGTCATATTTTTAGGGAGGACAGTCTTGGTGATCACAGATCTCACCACAGATCCACAAATTTGTCAATCTTTATAAACAGCAAAAATGTAATCCTCACTATCTTTTTAAGTATCAATGCTAGACAGAGTAATATTTTTCTCTCTAACAAACAATATTTTGCAGAGAGCACAGACATCAGGATGTGATTCATGTTTTTTAGCTACTGCCAACAGATACATTTTGTAGTTTGGCTAATGTTACCTCACAACAATAACATTGTTAATTGACTACAGCTGAAATTCTAAAAATTAGTATCCTGCTAACAGCAGTGATCCTGCACTTGATTTTATAGGGGACCATTGGGCTCGCGGGGGTTGTACTGACTGTATATTTGATGTTTAAATGGGGTCATTGTTGTAATGGTGGCTCTGGCTCAAGCCCTGTACTACATGCTTGTATACATTTTATTTTACTTTTCTAGGTGGCATTTTGACATACATACCATTTACCCAGAATTCTGGCTTATTTGTGTGAAGGTGGTGAAAACAACTAAGCCAGGATGTACTAAAGAAACATTGCAGTTTGAGCTTTTCCTCCTCAGTGCCTCATTGACTTTGAATGCATAAAAAAACTCATCTTTGAACATGTTTTCTCGGTCTTTGTACTGTGTGTTCACACCTGCTGCTGAGTTCCTGTAACAGATGCATCCATACTTTAGGGTCACCAAGCACACTCCCGTTAGCATACAGCTACACATTCACAGGCATACTGTACAGACACACAAAGACAGCGCTCACAATTAACTATGTATTCGCACATGATTATTATGTACACAAAGGAAAAACACAGACAAACACAAATACACACTGGCAGAAACACACCCATACGCCCACACACCTGCTGCTCGTCCTCCTCCACAGCCCCTTGTGTTAATGGATGGGAGTCTAATTACTACTCTCACACTGGGACTACTTTCTCCACACTTGTCTCCCAGGACATGTGTACATGTTGGTGTGTACGTGCATGTGTGAGTGTGTCTGGGAGTGGTGGGGTTAGCTACTGTCAGCACAGAGCTCACACACACACACTGCTCATTAGCAGACTTTCTCTCTTCCCTTTTCTTTCGCTTACTGCTCGACACAGAAACACACTCGACTTCGTACAAAACACTGTTAAACACAGTGTAGTGTTCGACTGAACATCAAGGGTAGTAGTGTAACTTTGCGTATACATATTATTTTAAGATATAGTTTATTTTCTCTCTTTCTCTCTCTCTCTGTCTGACCTTTTTTCTTACAGAGATAGCTGGATAAAGAGACAGAGAGATGATTGGTGCGCCTAAAGCAAGACACAAAACCAGACAGAGACACTTCCCCATTCAACCACCACAGTTCTGGTTAAAAATACAGACAAGGAACTGTGAGCTACTGACTCCTTCTCTCACGGTACTAATGCACACATCTGCATGCACAATCACACTGACACACACACAAATTCACAAACACAGCACTGGTGGTGGCTGAGGTATTCTTGAGTCTGTGTTTTGACACGGTCTCGTCTATGACGCAGCCTGTGTTGTACCATAAACTGCCTCTGCACTAGAGTGACCTCCCCCACCACTTCCTCTGTGTCTGTGTGTGTTTCATCTCCCCTGTGGTTGTCAGACTCGAGGTCTAAGTGGAGCACAGAGGAAAAGACAGGTCTTCAGAGGAAAGACTGTTGAGAACGTCTGCAGCTCACAAACAAAGGCCACCTGGCTCCTAGCAGCGGGACGGAAATGTCCTCTCCTCGAAGCAAGAGTGACAAGTGTGTGCTAATAACAGGGGCCACACACTCTTGAGGCCTAATTAGCCCTCCTACTAATGTGTTGCTAACCATTCACAAAAACCTTTGATGTTTATATTTTTGGTAAATGAGCTTGCTCTCATTTGCCTGAGCCATGTTTTCTGGTAAAGGATGCAGTGGAAATATATTGTGTATATTAATGCACCTGTGGTGTGTGTCCTGTTTAATGCTTTATTAATGTGGTATCAATGGTCAGCTCATTGTGGTAATAGCAAGCTTGATTCTAAATGACCCAGTTAAATATTTGTGTTTGTGACCTTAATATGTTTTAGGAAAAAGCCATATCACTAATACTGCTTGCTATTATCATTATGAATTCTCTTTTCCTGCTGCATTTGAAAAACATTACTAATGTAGATACATCTTGACCAGCATCAGGAAGATTAAACACATTAGGTTTAGTGGTTGTCTGGTGTAAAGCTATAGATACCTACTCCATAGGTTTTAAGGTTTTGTTTAGCGCAACTGCCGTATTCAGTTCTTACCTTCAGTGCGATAGAGAGCGGCAATTGTGGTGAGTAGAAGGTTTTTATTAATGAGAAAACACAAACAGCACAAGCTGACCAATCACAGTTCTTGCATTATCCATTTCGCATCTCTGTAGCTGCTATAGCCCCGGCGTGTAGTTAAACTAGGCGTTTTGGACCAAATTGTTCCTTAGAGGAAATGCCCACTAGGGAGCTCCCCCGGAAACTACATACCTTCAAGGACTTTATTCCTGTTTGCATTCGCAGTGCCAATAGGAACGCTGACATGATGTAAGCCAGCCTGCGGTTGATATAGCAATGTCACTCACAATGTCACACACAAGACTTTTATATTTTGCTTTGACAAGTCAAAATTGCCTCGTGTTTCTCCCGTCTCATATACACTCAATAAAGCCTGGAGTTCACTGTCGGGCCATTTGTTTGTGTTTTGGTCCATTTTTAAAGGGTACCATTATAAGCTGGTACATGGGTTTTTAAAGATGGTGGTAGCCGGTACTGCACTGGCTCATGTGTTCGACCAAACACCATATACTTACGTCACTCAAGGTTCCTCTTGTGTTCCTACTCTGAAGTAGGAACTAAAAAGTCCCTCAAAAATATGAAAAAGTGAATCCAGTCAGAAAAGGCCTATTGTTGAGGAGGTGCTCGTCAGTTATAGCATTACTTTGGTGGATATGTGTGTAGGCTTCTTAGCTATGCTGGAATGCACAGCTTTAAATCCAGCTTTAGTCCTTGTACTGAAAATTAGTTGAATGATTTAATGATAGCAGATTACACTTCTGTGGATAGAAGCTTGGTGGTAGGGAGACCAGAGTTTTGTTTACATTTGGATCACAGACTATGCCTTTAAATGCGTCACATTTGTGACTCCTTTGCATTACACTGTGGGTAGAGCTGCAGCTGTACACAACAGTGTCCTCAAAAAGCACCACATCATCTCTTAAGTATCCATCACGTGAACATCAGCTGCCAAAGTCACAACCTCTGGATAAGATTGTCGCACAAAGCAGTAGTGTTTGGTCCACAAATACAGAATGAAAAACAGGAATTGAGTCTTACAGGCGGCTGTGCCAACAGAGTACGGATTCATCACTGTCTGGCTGACCTCATCGGCTACTCGCTGTTGACCGGCGATGCAGAAGGAGGGGCAGATGGAGGGTGGGCAGAGACCAGCACCCGAGTGGACCCCCAGGCCGCTCTATTGCTCAGCCAAGTCGAAAATGTGTTCTCAGATCTTTGCCTGACATGCTGTCCGGTGGGGTTAGGTCTCTGTGTGTGTGTTTGGCTGTGCGTGTGTACGTCAGGGAGGAGAGAAAGCACTGTTTGGCAGAAATTCACACTGATCATCCTTGACTGGTGTGTATGTGTGATTTAAAGGGCATAGAGATGTGTTTTTATGAAGGAAGGCAATCTGATGGTGTGACAATTTTACACAGGCCGGCTATAAATACAAAATATGAGATCACAGGGTCATGTGTGAGCATCGTATTGCATCAGTTTGAAGGTGATGTGTATGTTCATGTTGTAGGAACGTTAGTCGTTACACACCGGAAGCATTTGAAGCATTTAACGTGTACCTGAGCTCATGTTTGCATGTGAACATTGGACAACACCAAGTGCACTTCAGACGGCGAATACAGAAACAGAGTTGGATAGAAGTGTGTCTGAATTTATGTGTTTGAATGGTAGAGAAAAAATGTTCAGGTGTGTGTGTTTCAAAATGTAGTGGAGGCAGTGAAGCCATGATGCCTCCCTGGGCCTGTTTCCAACTGGAACACTTTGTCAGATTGAGCGACCATCGGCTGACAGGAGTTCACTGGACCATGTGTGTGTGTGTGTGTGTGTGTGTGTGTGCATGCAGCACAGTCTGTGATTGCATGTGTGTGATTGTGTGTATGAATATGGCTGAATGCACGCATGTGTAACTGTGTCTGTACGTTTGTGTGTCACACATCCACTGTGCGAGTGTGTGCATTTGCAAATCTCCCTGGGTAGCAATCCATCTTGACAGTCTATGTAGCCCCATCACATCACTGTCACGCCACTCTCTCACTCGGATGAGTGATGGAAGGAGTCCAGAGGGAAAGAGGGAGAGAGAGAACGAGAGAAAGAGAGTGAATGACGGAGAGAATGACAGATCACATTGGACTCATCAGGAAAAAGTGCTGTGACACACTCTTCTGCACGGAGAGAGGAGGGCCAAGCGTGCCAGTCAAGGCAAAACAAAACAAACCGAGTCAACTTCCCTCTGATCCATGGATATCGGCTTAATTGGAAGTCTCCGCTCATTTGATTTCCTCAGAGGTAAACAACTTGCAGCTTCAATTTCCACGCGTTTTCCAATGCTGACACAAGATGAACTTGTGCTTAGAAGTGATGCGAGCCTCACTTTTTCTGCAGACACAAAACAAGTACTGGAGACTACAGTCTTCATGAACACAGTATATGAGATGTTATAGATCCTTTGTTACATATCATCTGGCACAGCAACAAAATGCTTATACAACATGGCAGTTAGTTCGGCTGACTTCAGAGTTAGCTTCAGTTTAACAGAATATAATTTATACAGACTGAAATATTATGGAATTTTGTCTTTATGTTTGAAATTACATTTCAGTTTTGCTGAAATAAACCCTCAAGAAAAAACAGAAAAATGCTTGTACAGCGCCATGTTGAGTCACCTGATAACAGTTGTCCACATCATGGTGGTGACTCAAAATTGGACCTGTGTTAAAGCTGACCATACAGATATCAGTACTTAGTGCAGCTGCCCAAGTTGATGGGAGAAAAATCCTCTCTGAAGACTCTGTTTTTAAGTTAATCCCAAACATGGTCAGTGGGGTTAGTATCAGGAGTCTGTGGTAGCCAAGTCATTAAGTCCAAGGGCCTCAGATGCTCCACGGCCTTGGCTTTGCCCAAACTTGTCATCTTTAAGGACATTTTCAGTCATCTGTCAACATGCAATGTTGTGTAGAGTCCCCATGGTATGCACACGTTAATGTTGTGAAAAAATACATACGAAAAGGGATGCCCACTTCTCCTCCAGGGACAGGCTTCCTATTTGTCTGGTGCATTCTTGTACTGGACAAACGTCTTGAATAGAATCTATATTGAAAGTCACTTTTAAACAATTATTTTATGATATGTAGAACATCTGTAAGCAGGACAATCTACCGTTAGTGAGAATTACCAAGATCTTAGTTATTTGGCCTGTTTGTAACCATTGGTACAGAGGAGAAAAATCCCCTGTGGATGAGAGTTTTAACAGTAGTTATTCAGATTCCTGATGTATTGATGCTGAAAATCAAATATGTTGTTTTACCATTTAGGTTTTCCTATGATTCAGAATATTAACATGTTTTTTGATGTTTAATATATAAAAATTGCACTCGTGCATTTAAATGTAGTCCAAATGAATTAATATCAGTCTTACTAATTTGTATGATATTTGAGTAAAAGGTAAAAACTGGAGGCTGTAAAATTACTATTAGAGATCTTATTAAAATAAATATCAACAACTGACCTTGATATTCAACAACAGACATGTGCCAGAGGAATGTAAAATGAGTAGGCTCTTTCATTAATGTGACTCACATGTAGAGAACTGACTGGCATTGAGCTGAATACTCAATTTGTGGCAGTTATGAAACTTCTGATTCTCCATTTGCTGCCATTTCCTGCTACATTTTCACTTGTTAGAGATAGGCATTTAACCATTTTCAAGGAGTGAAAAGCTTGTCCTTCGAATGGCATGAAATTGGACTCAGAGAAACCATTATCAAAGACTATTTGAGAGTAATGGATCATTTTCTTTTTTTTAAGAGAGATGAATAAATATAGAACTTAAATTGTAATATGTAGAATAATTGTTTGCCAAAAAGTCTGTAGTGATAGTTATTCAGAAACATCTGATCCTCTATGTAAAGACTTTTTGATAGTTTGCATTGTAAAGGGAAACAATAAGAGAGGTCAGCTGGTCCACCATTTTGGTTGAAACTAAAATATCTCAACACATATCAGATATATTGCCATTAAACTTTGTTCAAACATTCATTATCCCCAGAGGATGAAACCTACTGAACTGGGTGGTCCCCCGAGTGTAGCACCATCATCAAAAGTTTTTTCATGAAATGTATCAACAACTTTAGGATGGATTTCCATGAAAGGTAGTGCAGACGTTTATGTTCTCCTTAGGATGAATTAAAACAACTTTGGTGATCCTCTGACTTTTCATCTTTATTTTGTCCAATACTTACATTTATGACAAAATACCTGCAAAAATAATGACATTCTCATTAGCCTCATTTGTTCTTTGTATGCCATACTAAAATAAGATGGTGAACATGGTAATCATACATGCTAAACATCAGCATGCTTACATTAGCATTGAGCTCTATGCCTTAAGCAGCTTTACAGAGCATGGCTGTAGAGGCTCAGATGTGTTAATACTTACTGTAGGTGATGCTTAATGGAGACATAAAGAAAATATAGAGAACATGAAACAAGGTGGAGACATTCCCTAAGCCATTGTTATTTTTTTAATTCAAGCAGGATTCAGTATATTGTTTGGTGAAATATTTGTGCTGATATTATTTTCTGCTTCTGTGCATTGTCTTTTTATGTCAGAGCCTCCAGATAGTTGTGACACCTGTGCAGATCTCATTAAGATGTCCAGCGGGTAAGCTGCCCACTCAGCCTTGGCAACAGGGCTAAGTACTATAGCTCTCAAAGGAAACCAAATTATAGTACTGGTGAGGACATCTGAGGGGAAGTTAGCAACCTGCACTGCTTCAGCTCTCCGGAGCCCAAAGCCTAAGCATTTCTGCCGTTCTGAGGTTGTTTTCTCATCATTGCTTGGGACTTTCTGTCTCATAAATTGTCAATAGACTACACAATCATCTGACGGAATCCAGCCGCACTCACTAATAGGAATTTCTTGTTCTGTAGATTTAAGTTTGTATTTCCCAAATGTGATGTTTGGCCTGGCCCACTCAGCACTTTACCAGCAAATGTGATCTTAGTCTCGTTTCAGAGTAATGATTTACAAAATTGCAGAGAGTAAACTTTCATGACTTCATTTCCTCTCCTGGTGCGTTGTCACTCAGCTGTAAATGTAATCAGTTGCTTGTCCAATTATGTTCAAACCCAGCCTGTCAATGCTGTTTTGAAAGGCAGGACAGCGGTTAACTGAGACAGTGAGGAGAGTCTTGGCTTGTTCAGCTGCTGCTTTTAATCGAACTATCTTCTGAATAATATCCAGAATGTGCCTGCACTTCTTCATCCAATCCTTTTATGTGTTGGCTGCTTGAGGCACACAAGGAAACTGTTCCTTGATACTCTCGGCTTTTCAACCTTTGCTTAAAATGTGGAGCGCAGATGGTCAGCGCTGGCTGAGAACCAGGTTTGAAAAGTTCTTGTAGTTTTTTAACACTGAGGATGATTCAGGAGTTTAATTGAAATGCAAGAAGTTGGATGAATAAAAGAGAACGTGTGGGAACACAGCATGATGTCTGTTGAGTGATCTTCATATACAGTAAATTAATCTCATTAGCCAGTGGACTAAATCTAAGTTTTGTTTCCAACTTTCTTTTTAATCATAATTGCTTTTGTTTGTTTGGTGTGTGGCAGCGTTGTAGTGGGGTTGTTTTACAGAAATCTCATGGCATAAGCACATAATTAAAGCATTGTAGGGAAAAGTGTCCTTGAGATCTTCATCAGCATTGACAAGCAAGAAAATTGCACATCACACGCAGTGATTTATTAGTTTCATTAATTTATGTTGATTTGCTTAATCACGCTCAGACTGTGTCAGTCCCAGATCACATCAAGATGTTTACAGCCCCGGCACTCAGCAAACGAGTTTTTATAATATTGAAGTCAGATAATTAAACGGATGGATGTGTAATGGAGTTAAATTGGAAGCAGGGAAGCACTGCAGTCAATATTTTATCAATCAGAAATCGGTGGGGTATGCATTTTGTATTGATCCATGCAGAGTCCTAATGCACAACATACTATCATTGTTTTTTGACTGTTGTAAGGTTATGTGAGTGTGAGTGAAGCCTATTCCTCTTCTTCGCCTCGTTGAGAAACAGAATCCCATTTTACTATCGATTAGATGTATTGCTCTTTTGAGTGTTAATGTATTTACTCATTGTCTCCTCCCATCAGTTTGCTCTTTCCACTCATATTTGTCAATGCAGCGGCTGGAACAAGATGCTGTTCTTACACTACACGCTGGTAAAGAAGCAAGGGTATTTTTAACTAGGCCCCCTGTGTCTGTTGCCAAGCATTGAAGAGCTTGTGTGAAGTCTTGTGCCTGGAGGGGGTTTTGGTTGTATCTCTGTGTGGCAAAAACAAGTAGAGGAACAGCGGAGAAGCCAAAGGCGGATGATTTTTGTTTTTTTCAGCAATGTTGTGGAACTGACACTTAGAAGTGAATCACAGGAGTGCCTCCAGAGACAGATAGCCTTTTGTTTTTTGCACTATAGGCAGATGTGGGATGGATCAGCATAGGCATACTGCTGCTGCTGCTGCTGCTGCTGCTCTACCTTCACTCACAGGAGTGCCACTGGGAGTTTTGGGCCTCTTGACAACAGCTCTGACATAATAAATATCTGTGGTTGCTGGTATGTTCCAGCTCTCTTCCCTAGCTCCAGGTTTCCTCAGAATTTTAAGGTTTCATAAGGCCAACAGCATGACTGAGTCCATACTGTATGAGACTATTATATAGCAAAGAACATCTAGTCAGACATAAAAAAATTGTTAAAAGATAGAATATATTTTTACCTGAAAGAGGGCTGCATCCAACTTATTTTCATTATCAATTAATTTACAGAATACTTTGTCAATTAATCATTTAAGTTATGTCCATCATAATTTCCCACAGGCTGAGGGGATGCTTTCAAATTGATTGTTCCATGTCAAAACCATCCAAAACCGAAAGACATTAAATGCCATGTGACACTAAGAAAAGTAGGAAACGACACACACAAGGCTTTCTGGTCTGATGATCCATGGTTAAGGTTTGGCTAGTTTTAGGCATACAAACAACATGGTTAGGGGAAAATTATGGTTTGGGTTAAAGTAACTACTCCACTGGAATGCTCTGTCACTTGAATGTGAACATAATGTTGTTTTGGGGCATTTACTGAAACTACTGATGCTGTCGTTCTTGAGAGGAAAGTCTTGTTTTGTTGTCTGTGTTCAAAGCTTGTTGTTTTACCTCAGGACATTAGCCTTTTCTCATCTTGGTGAAAGAACAACTCAGTGTTTCCCTGATAAAAATGGGTTTTCTATGTCATCAAATGCAGCTATGTTTCCATGAACAGTATTAGGTTTTTAAAAATATAAATCTAAACCGAACTGGAATCCATTTAGTAATTCAGTAATCCTCCTCATATTTGTACACATAACCTGATATAATAGATCTCCCAAATAAATGCCCTTGACAAATTTTTCATTATGTGTATGACTAATTGTGACATCTGCGTTTTCACCCTGATTTTCTCATTTGACAATAATAGAGCACTTAAATTCGGAGGGATCACTGATATAAAAGTGTCCCCCTACACTGCTGATTCTCTGAGCCAGTACAGCATGTCTTCAGCTCTATCCGCCTACTTCAGCTGGCTACTCACAGCTTGATCGCAGTTCTTTAATCTCATTAACTGCTATCTTTGAGAGCACATCTAAATGCCTTTAAGGCAGATGATGTGGTTTAGTACAGATTTAATTGTTGTTACCTCTCTGACCCGTGCTATTGTAACTGCTATCTTACTGCTTAAAACAGCTTGGCAGTAAAGCCAAAGCTTCACTCTCAAACTGCCCCCTCTTTATTCAGTCTTAAACTGTGAGCTTTGGCATGTTTCACTATATAAATATAAATGTTTTTATGTGGATCTTTATGAGCCATTTTTAGCCATTGCTTTGGGATGGCAATCTCGGTTTGTCGGTTGGTTCACCACCATTTAGTCCAGACTAAAATATCTCAACAACTATTAAATGGATTGTATGGACACTTATGGTCCCCAGAGGATAAACTCCAGTGAGTTTGGTGATCCCCTGACTTTCCTCTAGCGCCACAAGCAGGTTGACATTTTTGGCTTTTAGTGAAATGTCTACTGTGACTTTTGGATTTATTGACATGACATTTAGTACAGAGATTCATGTTCCACTCAGGATGAATTGTAATAACTTTGGTGATCCCTTAACTCTTTATCTAGCATCATCATCAGGTAAACACACTAAACCAAGATGGTGCACAATGGAAACGTTATACCTGCTTAACATCAGCATGCTAACTTTGTCATTGCAAGAATGTTACCATGCTACTGTTAGCATTTAGCTCAAAGCACCGCTGTGCCTAAATACAGCCTCACAGCATGGCTGTAGGCTCTTAGTCTTTTAAAAAGAAATTATATACTTCTACAGCTTTCATCAGTAAATCTTAGAAAAGCTTGTCTCCTGCACATTATAAAGTCATGAGCTGTCAAAGCCACTTAAAAATAGCCCGACCCTGGATGAGGTGGTGTACTGTGTGTGTGGCTCTTTCAGTGAGAGAACTGTTTGTTTGAGAGGCACTTCAGTCAGTTTCTAAACCATATTTGTGAGTGATGCTACAAAGAGCATGAACTAAAGTACACACTCCTGTAGCTGCTAAAGCTCCACATCGTGACCCCTGAGAGGCTGTTGATCACGTTTCGTAACAATCTCATCTTCTCAGGCTTGGTAGATTGAACGGCTCAAGGAGTTGCTCTGTCATTCACTAACAACCACTTGAACCTCGCTACCAAGGAGACCCAGGTACTCCCCAAATCCCAATTAATGAGAGAAAGGCTTTAAGAGGGTGTTCTTGACTCTGGCTGTGACAGCTTAATTGTAATTTTGGCGAGGCCCCTCTGGCAACAATCTTCTCTACTTGACAGCCCTGTGCTCCTGATTGAACTGGAAGCCCTCTTTTGCATATTCATGTACTTATGAATATGTGAATAAAGTACAGTGGTGGCACACTTGTCCACTGAGAGGATGTGTGCATGCCTGGTTGTGTATTTGTAGACAAGAAGCCATGACGTATCTTCTCAACATGCTTCCACGTTGGATAATTTGAAAGAAAGTGTTGATGACAAACAGAGTCATACAGATGTATTTTAGTCACATCTGATTGGTCCTCAGGAATATATCTTTATAACCTGTTTGACTGTTTATATCCCAATATCAAGCCAGTGTGAATATCTTTTATTTGTCAGATAATGTGCTAATAATTTTTTTTTTTTTTTTTACAGATTTACAAATTGATTAGACTTAAGGTAACATGTAGATTTCACTGAACAAATGGGTCGTAAGTGTTGAATTAACTACTTCTAAGGCAGATCTGCTGATGTTGGCAGGGAACTTGTTACAAAGAGAGAAAAAAGGCTGTGCCCCCAGCTGTTTGCTTCTGAACATGGGAAGTGAATGAGTAATAACACTTAATGTGTGAAGAGGGTTTATGGGGAGTACATAAATCAGTGTTTGTAGTGGGATGCTTTGTGAGAATGACTTCAGTCAATTAACACAATTACCGGGAGCCTAATGGAAACACATTTTTTGGGTCTTTGGATATTCAACTGTAAACCTGGATGCTCCTCAATGGATATGTGGATGTGGGTATAAATGTCGTGCTGCTGGGTTTTGAATATGCATGAAAAGTTATAAATGTGGCAGGTTATTTTACATAGTGGCAGCCTAGCTTTCCTTTGTGTCATAAATTCATCATGGGGAATTGACAAAGCTAGAACTCAGGCATTTACATTTTCTTATTGTTAGACTACCTAAGTTGTTAGGGTCATACCTTTCCTTTGTGTTATTTATTTGCGGTGCATCAACTCTTTGCTGTTGTGTTGGAGTTTCACCCAGTAGACACACAGGGGTACTTTGCAGCTGGGACTATTTCTTTACAAGAAAGTGGTTCCAATGAAAACGGTTGATTATGAAGCCCTGTGTATTAATTATCCTGAGCAGCTGGGACAGTGATCCTGAGATTATGTTTTGCTGCTGAATTTTATATTTTAAAATGTTTCGAGCTGCACAAAAAAACACCTCCATTCACCTTCATTGTACATATCTCAAAACATTAGCAAACAAAGCCAAAGCTACCTTAAGACATTAACAGTGAGACGTAATAAGCTGTTGGCTCTTTTCAGTCAAACTGTAGGTATCTGCAAAATTACTTTATATTCATAGTATATAGTAATATAGTGATTGTGCATAAAAACAGTTTCTGCATTAGCATAGTATGAGTGCCTTGGTGCAGCATCCCTGACTTCAGATCAACCTAGATGGACCATTAACATCAAACCAATGCATACAGGAGTGAAAAGGCAGGCAGATGCATTAACAGAAGTCCTTTTAATGTTCGTCGGGGCATATTCTTCCTTTTATGAAGTGCACTATATCTCGCACGATTCCTTCTCCTTATTAACATAATATTAGCTTTGAAAAGACTGGAGCTAAATGCATTTTTCTGCATGAATAATGTAAGTAAGAGACATGTCGTCTTCCACAGTTCTTTTCCACGCATCGTGCAGCTCTTCCTCTCTGAAGTAGATGTCCCTAAAAGCCTTTCCTGGGAGAGTGCAGTGAGGTGGACAGCAAAGCAGAACAAAAGGTTATTTTGTTGAAAGAGGCAGAGTGGTGACAAATTATGAACAACTCATTACACTGAGGTGGCACTTTGTAGAACAGCGAAACACAATCAAACATGGAGGATGGATCTCTGGGGAAGTGTTGGAAGGTGCTAATAGCTCTCTGTCAGTGACTAAATGAATTACATTAAATTTCCCCAAAGACCAAAACCTCATTAATACTTTAGTGCATTTCACATTTTAGTATTACTTTTTATGGTATGTCTGGTACAGTACTTTATAAATATAGAAAAACCTACATATACAATACAGAAAGTGATAGAGGAAACAGAGGGTGTGTGCTTTTTGTACTAACCCTGTCTACTACAATTCACTACTAAACACTAAATTGCTGCCTACATTATGTTTACTGGGTTTTGTTACAGTCAAGAAAGTATTTAATTCTTGTTCGTAGTTTGGGGGAAACTGGGGGAAACAGCCTGGCTCTGTCCAAAAGTAACAAAATCCACCTTCCAGCACTTCTACAGTTCACTATTTAACACGTTATACCTTGTAAGTTTAGTCTGTACAAAAAACTAAGTGTAAAAAGGACAAGTTGTGGTGTTATGGGGAGTATAGGTATTAGGCTGGACACAGTGACTTTCTGGAGTCTTGTTGTCATGGAGAGGTTCCCAGGCAACCAGCAGAGACTCCGGGGGCCAGATGTATACAACGTACATATGAAGTGTACACACCAAAACCATGCATATGCTATTTCCCACACATAAACTGGTATTTATAAAAAAAAGAATGTGCGGTCAGAATGTGTACACCTCACACGTTCTTCAGACCAGGTGTACACACAGTTCTTAATCACGAGTATCAAGATGCAAACAGATTTTTGAGACTCAGTTCCACAGTGATTGAGATTTACAAAACAGAACCAGGCGTACGTGCGGCTTTATGAATCTCACTTTGTACACAGATGTTTAGTTGTGTATCTACACAGTTTTAAGCATTTGGCCATAGGAGTCTCTGCTGTTGCTCCTGTTTCCAGTCGTTATGCCAAGGCAAGCTAACTGCCAGCTGGCTGTAGCTTCATATTTACCGTACAGACATGAGAGTGGTATCGATTTTCTCAGCTAACTCACGCCAAGAAAGCAAATAAGCGTATTTACCAAATGTCAAACTATTGCTTTGAAACATAAAACACTATGGTACATTATCTTTAGTATGTAGTTTGACAATATTCAATAGGCATTTAAAGATATATATTTTTTAAAGTTGGTGTGAGTTAATAAATGGTTGAACTGCTGTATCATGAATACATAGTGATACATTTCTTATCTCTGTTTCCTTCAGTTGTAATAAGGTCAAGTTAATACATGTGGTTTTAGGTGTTAGGAATTTGATTGGTAAGATATAGTTAATTATGATTAAGCTACAGCAGCAACATCAAATTTGCATTTTTGGTTTGGCACTTTATCCAAAGCACTTTACAGTGCAGTGCTGGTTGTGGTGGGAGTAACAGAGGAAAGATCAAATCTAGCCAAGAAAAAACAAAAAAAACAAAATGCATCCAATACCAATATCACTATAGTATTGTCATGGAGTTTCATCATTTGGTTCTCAGTTTTCTCCTGCAGGGCCGTGTAACCCTCCTCTAGTCTCTTGGATAGAGTTATCAGCTGTTTGGATGCAATGGTGTTAAAGAGAACTACTGTGTGGGCCAGCACATGTTTCACTGGTGGCATCATCAAATCCCCATGGCTGCACACCCCACTTTGCTTAATATCCCTCGTCAACAACTGCTTTGGGTTCAGTTCTCGCCACTGGTATTCTAATCAGTCG
Organism: Nannoperca obscura; assembly: GCA_036024295.1. NCBI lineage: Eukaryota > Metazoa > Chordata > Actinopteri > Centrarchiformes > Percichthyidae > Nannoperca > Nannoperca obscura. The sequence continues at coordinate 26,630 of JAVQJL010058602.1, read as the reverse complement.
CTATTATGGGCTAAACAGCTACACTGGCCCTGAGGCCAGCTGCTGGGCATGTTTGGATGTGTTTGGATATGCGCCTGCATTGCAATGGCCTGCCAGCATGGGGGCAGCACAGTTTGTGATACCTTTGATGAGCTGACACACACACATATACACACACAGACATAAACACAGACATGACTCTGGGTAAAAACAAATACACACTTCTTTGTGACAAGAATGAATTAAAAATGTTAATTTTGTGTTGGCTTTTCAGACATGATGAGTGATGACACCTCGAAGTGACTGGCTTTACTAAGTTAACCCTAACACACACAAACTTATGCATGTATTCACCTGCAAGTCCACACTCCTTTCTTGTGATAATTCTGGGTGGGTGGTAGGACTGGGCAATACAAATATAAACTTTAATATACTGTTACATTGCTTGACCAGGTCGTAACAACCAATCACATCACAGAAATCAAGCTATTCCTGACCCAACATATAGCAGTCCTTTAATAACAGACAGCCCCTTCCCAAAAATAGGAGTTAGCTAACTACCAGCTATTGTTTAATTGTTGCAAGTCAGGTAGATGGGACAGATGAGCACTCACTCTAAAGAAACTTTCACGTATCGAAACAGAAAGCGACAGCTCAAGAGTGACAAAAAACCCAAACTTTAAGAGCTGTTAACTAGTGTAGCAATACTTTGTCCATTTCAGACTGTCCCAAAAAAGCTAGGCTACTTAAAGTCTGACAATGATCCAACTGGTGATGTATAATTGTTAACAAAACCAAACCATAGACCCATGTAGCAAGGCTTTCAAACTATGCTATTACTGTGTGCTTTCCCCCATGCATTTTTGCTTCTTTAATGCCAAAAGACATAGTGTCAATAGGTAAAACAACTTTAAGCACAAGAAAATAGTAACTTAATTTATATTGTTATAAATATCAACATCAACTAATATGAAAAAAATATTATGATACTTTTATTTTTGTTTACAAATTTGGACACATTAGAACAGAACATTAAAGTTACCACCACTTGAGCAGTGGGCAGTGTGCCAGCCTGAGTGATAGAGGCCCACTGCAGAGCTATGAGTGTGAAGAAACCTGATAGCAGGACGGCAGCACTCAGCATGTTAGAGGTGAGGGAGGTAGGGCATAACACTGACAACAGCATTGCTTTTAAGTGGATGGCTTAAAGATATTAACACTAGATGCTGTTGGCTTCTCTGTGTGTGTTGTGTGCTGAGTTAATGACACACCAAGCAGAAGTGGTGCTGAGAGGAAATCAAACTAGACCGGTGAGTGAAGGTGAAACTCTATCACAAAGTCCCATACTTCCTTTGACGCTTTGTGAGCTTATTTGTTTCAAATCCGGTGAAGCCTGTCAGAAAATACAAACCACGTTTGCAACTGACAGCATTTTTTCTGAGCGGTGTATTTATCTCACAGGTACTTTCTGTTCTAAGTTGTAACCCACGCAACATCTTAAAAACCGCACTTTGCTTTGATTGGTAAGACTTTAGAAAACGCCCTGTGGCGCTTCCTTAGGTGTGTTTAGCTGCTAGCTCCCATTCTCACGTTAGCAAACATATGCGGCAGAGTCAGAATCTCAGCACGATTTCAGACCTCTGAATCACCTCACACATTTCGACGAGTGATTCAAAGGTCTGGTATTTCTCCAAAAATGGCTGTTAGGAGTAACCGAGCTTATCTTTGTGAGCCGGATTTAAGTTGGCTGCCTGATACAGGACAGTGGACTCTGAAGAGGGAACTTTTTGTCTGCCTTATCTATTATTTTCCTATATCAAGAAACTTTTTTGTGTTTTCTGATTTATTTAACTAGGAAAATGTCTATCCTGTTAAATAAACAATATGCATTTTCAGTATCAAGTTTCATTCATGTTATGCTAATATTTTGCTAGCTGGTGCAGTGTTGACTACAAATGAAATGGATTAAGGCAAAGTCAAATATTTCCCTGACAGAAAACGGCTAACATGAAGGTAAAGTCGCTCTGAATGCTGGAGTTATAGAGAAATTACCATTTAGTCTAAATATGAAGCTAAAATTATCTATGCTTTAATTAAAATTCAGTCAACAAACCTGAAACTTTGGTGCAATTACATCAGAGAAAACTGTACTTTACATTCCACTTCCTTGAAGACAATATGATAGGTTCTGAATTTATTGCAGTGGGTGGAGCAGAGTAATTAGACATATTGATCTGTCTGAATGATAGTCTTCGCCTAGTGCTGAAGGGCATGTGCTCAGCCAGCCCCAGTATTATCTGATGACCCATAAAATCGATGGCCTGGCTGCAATCTCCCAGGTGATTTACCTCATTTCATTTATCTCACAAAACAGCACACAAGGCCATGCACCCCATTGCATACTCTCAATAAGCATGCATAAATGCTACACAGTTCCCTGTGAAGTATACATGAGTGCAAACACCTCATCTTGTCTACAGTCCTGAGGCTCTGCGTGTAGGGGCTTGTTCCCTTGGAAACCATATTTTGCTGTGGTCCATAATGAACTCAGTTCTGTGGTAGCTTGCCGAGTGACTGATGAAAAAAAGATCATTACATGGAGAAGACATTTGAAATGTCACCAAGATGTCAGGCTGCTCTCACATACTTGTAGATCCTTTTTTCACTCCTTTCTAATAGAAATGTTACGTTGGAAAAAGTAGGCGTGCAGCTGAGCGCAAACCTCTGCCAATTTAGTTAGAACAATTTACAGTGAAGCCTCCTCAATTGTTTTATGTTTATCGACTTAATGAGATATAACACATTAACAGACAACCAGATGGGTGAATTACAGAGATGATGAAATGAATAAATAATAAGAAAATGCCCTCCTGGTTTGATATCCCCTTTTTGAAACTATCACTATAATTATAATCGCTGAGGCAAAGTTTCCACTAGTTTGGGCTATGAATATAAAGAATATGCTTATTCTTCAATAAACAGGAAATGTCAGTACAGAAAGATATGTTTAAAGTAAAATGTTTACTGATGTATTTCATTGGTTTTTCACCAAAATATTCAGTCTTGCAATGCAATATCCATCCCTAGTGACTACTGCATGCTTTATTAAACTTTCCATAATAATGTTTTATTAAATAAAGTTTAATCATCTTAAAATTAGGGGAAGATTGTGGTCGGTTTAATACAGAAAATGTCTGCAGTGACTTGAATCATGAGACACAAAGTAATAGATAACACTTAACCGAAACCACAATCTTTTCCTAACCTTAACCAAAGTGCTTTTGCTGCCTGGCGCGGTACATAAAGGTACCTGCATTCACTCTAAAGAGATCTGGCACTATCCTGTGTGTCATTGGTGGCAGTATCAGTAGTAGAAGGGGGACTTGGCACCTCCCTAGGTGTGTTATCATTCACTTGGTAAAGGCAAAGTGGACCTCACCATCATCGCTGGGTTCCCTTTCACTCTCCAGCTGAAGGACAGGATAAGGTCACTTTGTCGACCTGCTTCTTACAGCAGCCACTTGGCTGCTAATCACAAAAAATAACACCAACCCACTAAAGAGCCTTACACTGGGCTGGCCTGTAGACCTGGTCACAATGAGTGCTGACTAAATGAGGCTATTAATCACAGACAGCACCAGAGGCAGAGCCATTCTGAATTTGTTAATGCTCAGCAGAGCAGTCTGAAAAAACAAAGACTCAATATCAACAACTGGGAACTCATTTTCAACTGACACTGCATGAACAACAAACACTCAAATTCTATGAGCGCTTATTATTGCGTTCCAGGGCAATAGGTCCATACAATTCAACAACACTACAACTAAACTGCATTTATAAGTAAGCTGGTTTAACAAAACTACAAAACAAATGACTCAAATTCAAATTATATGATTAATTGGGCTATAGTCACATTTTAACCTCTTTTAAACTGCTATCCAGGATTAAACAATCCTCTTAGTCTCGACAGTATCTACTGCCGTAGCCTATCAAATGTGTCTGCGAGTAAACCTGAACATTTTGTACTTACAATGTATGAGCTAGAAAAAGGCAGTCTTTGAGGTCTGAGTGTTAATATCTCCACGCTTGTTAAAAGACAGGAACAAATGGAAAATTTGTCAAGCCACTTTGAGGAGCCTCCTGTCTTTTCTCACATCTTCACTCTTGTTTACCTTTAGTACCTCAGCGAATTGCCCTGATAGACAGCTGTGTTTTTAAAGGGCTTAGTTGTCACAGGTTTTCTTTGCAGAGGACAGAGCCCTCTTTCAAGGAGGGATTACAGCAAATCACCAGATAGGATTTTAAAACAAGAAATTTCTCAAGATCCTCAAGCTCTGTATTTGAAATTCAGTTTTGTGTAACTCGGCTTACTCCGTTAATGAATGAAATACAATTTGGAAACTATTTTTACCTGTTAGGTTGCCCACTGGTTTTGGCAATGCTTACTTCCTATAGACATGATGAAATGCATGATAACGTCAATGAAAAGATTGCATGTGTTTCTTCTCCAAACATGTATGTCCATAAGCCTACATATGCACACACACATACATATATATACACACACACACACACACACATGTAAATATATACATATATACACCAGCAAATAGGACAAACAAATGCGTGGACTTTTTCCAAATAAAAGGCCATCACTTGTTTTTTGCTCAGACACTGCTCATGTCTGTGTTTGTCTCTTTTGATAAGGCCCTTTCATCTTGTTTGCATTGATTACAGGCTGACGAGTCACAGTGATACACTTAGGGGCCCTATTCATGTCTACAGCCTCCGCGACACACACTGGGTCCATTGTGGCAAGGAATGTCTCCTTTCATGGCCTGAACTCGCCTGTGAAAGCATGTCAATAATCCCCAGTCGGTGGGTGCTTCACAATACTGCTGCGACCATCCAGACCCACCAGACCACTAGGCCCCATTTTGCTCTCCTCCAAGGAAAAGTGACTGGGATGGTTGAAAGAGTGGACAGTTGAATGGATGAAGCAATTAATCTGATGGACACTGATAATCAAACAACTTCACAAAGGTGAGTCTCCTCACACAAGAAGAAAAGCACAAATAAATGTTTGAAGCAGTATACAATCCCCTCTTCATTTATAACCCTCTCACATACCAAATATCTTAAGAACAGCTTCATTTCTTTGCACAGCCCCTCCTTGTTTTCACACAGTAGGCCTCCGAACATGGTTTCTCTTCTCAGGAAGTATCAGGATCCTTGTATACCAGCAGAAACAGGAACCAGCATTGGGTTCACTGTAGAAGCTGTGGTTTTGGTTCTGAGTATTTGTTTGAGCAGAGAATGTGATACCATAAGCAGAATAAATGGGATTTGAGTCTTCAGTGGCCACTAAAGCCATTTAAAATCAGTTATATTTATTTTGGGGCTGGTGTGAGTTGGTTCATGTTGGGGTGGGGAGGGGTGGGGGATGGGGGGCTAAGAAGGATAAAGGAATCCATTGGCCAAGCTCTTGCAGCGATGGGAGTGAAAAGAGCCAATCATTGCTCTGTAAAGAATTAAAACCACCTTTGCAAATAGCCCCAATATTTGTGTAGAGCCTCAGAGTGGGAGTTTCACAGCGTCTGGGTTTGCAGTGCAAATAAACAGTGCAGAGGTCTACAAGGGTGGACTGGCCCCCCCTTATCCCAGAGGTGAAGCCCACTGCTTTGTTGTTGCCTAATCTAGGCCACTCTCTATTGAGTGGGATGAAAAGTGGATCTGTGCGTGTGTTTGTGTGTGTGTGTGTGTGTGTGTGTGTGTGTGTGTGAGACATATCCACACTTAACGTGTAAGATGGAGCTATATGATAATGTCTGTATGTGGTTCTTGAATCAGAGTCTCTGGGCCTGTGGAGACCGCCGCTGTGTTTGCCAGTTCCCAGATAACCCACATCCTTACACTGGACCTACACATACCAATCCCAAGATCCTCAGCGCAGAGCAAACTCACAAATATCAGTACACTTGACCAACAATTCAGCATAAATCAACAGCAGCTGCCCGCTTGAGTAGAAGATGATGTTGATATACTAGCAGTGGATTTTGGACAGCATAATATTTAATAGTTGTACACCACACTTAACAACTCTGCCTGTCACTGCAAAGTAGAGGTCATCACAGCCCCACTCAGTTCCTACTTGCTGAGACCTGACCCAGGACCTGAATTGATATGGGTCTAAATTAAATTCAGTGTAATTTGGTCGGGTAGCATCCCATTTTATTGCTGCAAGTCTCTGGTTTGTGTGTCTGATTTGTACAGAGATATGATATATATTACATATATATACACACACATACATATATATATACATACATACATACATACATACATATGTGTGTGTGACATGTATTCAGGTTTTTCTGAATGTTTCTGTGCAATCACACTGTGTCATTATTGTGCAAAGATTTGCTCCTGTGAGGCTGAGACCTAACAAGACAGTTTGGCAGATTTTAATTGAACGTCTAGGGCTTTGATTTAGCTCTAAAACCAGCTGGTTGGTAAAATAGTGAAAGTACGCCCATGACTGTATATGTGGAACTATGGACAGCTTTTTCACCAAGTCTTGACTAGTGTCTATTATTCATTTTAACTTATGCTAATCATTTACAACCATTTTAACCCCTATATTTCTGCATTTATGTATTTCATTTTGGTTGTAATGTTCTAATTATGTATGTATAGTACAAAAAATAGTTATTGAACAGATTGTCTTAAGTCCCTGTGAACTTTATCTGTATTAAATTAGTCCAGGAGCTTTCTGCCAGTGCTGCCAGAGCCTAAACATTAGCATAAAAATGTTTTATGATGTTGTAGTTGTTACGAGCAGATATTGTATTACGATAATTAACATAATTTCCTCATTATGTCAGTAGAAAACATAATCTGGCCAACATTTTTAATTAAATGCTGTATTAGTTGTATATAAACAAGACAGGATTGAGTTTTTACATTTTTATACCTACATGTTGTCTGTTTGTGTGTTCTTATGTGAGGCATACTGAACCTCGTTGTGTATTAAATATGCAAATAAAATACAATAATTGTAATAGGTTTGATTTGACCTGGTTTGGGTTGGCATTCTGTGGCAAATTCCACATTAATTTCCATCTATATTTTTCTGCTCTGGAGATGCCCTGGGATGTGTTTGTATAGCTCTTTGTGTACATGTGTACTTGCCCTTAACATTTCTTCTGCAATTTACTAATTCCTCCTTTGATCAACACACACATGCTCTGCTTTATGAAACAAGCTCATGAAAATATTGAGATCATGCAGTAATTCAAAACTCTTATTTGTACATGAACAATGAGCACCCATTGATCCAAATCCATCATGTGATTTGTTTCTGCGCTGTAGCCTGTAGACTTCACTTCACTCGCTGAGTGTCAACACTGTTATCACTCAGTAGGTACACTTAGAAGGCTGAAGACAAACGAGGATTTGTAACTAAATGGATGTTAGTTGAGTTGGCGCCCTTTGCACCAGCTCTTAGAAATATCTGTTAATTGCTTGCCTGCTGATTCTTGAAATATATTTATATTAATATCATATATATTTCATGTATATCTACAATGCAGGACAAGATTTAGAGCAGAATGCAGTGTAGCTGCCCCACGGTTGGAATTTTGTGGAGCTGAGCAAAAGGTGAGTTTTTCCAAATGTCACTGTGAATTGGCAGTTTTTCTATAATTGTTACCTATGCATATTTTATTTTGGACGGAGAAGTTACATTAAACAACTTGTTGGTATCCCTAAATTCTAAGCAATATTTAGATTCTGAAACACCCTGTTCTATGACAACATTGTACATAAATAAACTAAGGTTAAGATGTGGTTAATGTTGGGCAACTTAAAAGCTTGGTTAAGGTTCGGGGTAGGAAAAACTGTGGTTATAGCCAACATCAATTGTTGAATCTGAACCGGATACAAACTCAAGTCTCCCACATTACACAAACTACTTCCTGCATTGGTACTAAAATGGTGGCTTCTTATGTAAAATTGTTCACATCAGATTTATCCAGTATGAACATAATTCTTGGAATGCCAAGCTGGCTATATTAACACGTCTCTACATCCAGTTTTAATCCAAATGTTGCGCAAATTTAAACGGAATTTCAAGAAAATCAGCAAAAAGCAATTTAATGCAAATTAAAGTGTTAGTGTTTCCATCCACTACTTTTATGTGAATATCAGGTGGAACTAATTATCCAGCGGGGTGCCATTAAACCACTGCAGCAGAAGAGAGCACAACGTAATTAAAGAGCTATAGTCAAAGCTCAAACCAACAATACTGATGTAGAAAACATGATGGAAATACATTTGTGTGTATTATGCATTAATGTGAGGAAGGTTACAGTCTCCTCAAGGATCGACACAGATCTGATGTTTTTCATCCGTTCAGTGGAAGCTTGAGTCTCATATTTCAAGTACGTCATCATCTATTCACTGTCTATTCCATTACACTTTGTTGCTTTTTTTTTTTAATCAATAAATCTACTTTTCCACATCAGCCAGGCATAGAAACATGTTTGTAAGTTTGTTTTTCCTGTCATTTCCACTCTGGTGTGTTGTTCTTTTTGTGCAAATTGAAAGTGTGCATGAAAACAGGTGGATAAAAACACAAAGAGTGAAAAACCGATCTTGTTATAGGTGAAACCTGGGGACATTGTGGAAAATTGGTTAGGTGCATATGAAGTAAAAGCTATGAAAGGTATTGAGCACAAACTCACTCTCCCTTTAGTTAGTTTATTAAAAGCTCATCTGGCAAAACAAGGATCAGCCACGTGGATTTGTTACTGTGTTGGGCCTTGAGATGATTTGCTAAGGAACCATCCCAGCATCTGGACATCTGTGTATTATTTACAAGAGTTTGATGTTTAGTTACAGTACATCACGTTTACTAAGAATCAGACTGAATTACAGTTTCCTTTTACGTGATTATTACTTGAATCCCTGAAAAAAAGAAATTGCAGATGTGAGCAGTGGAGTTCAGAGAGTAGGCTGGTGTTTACGTACTGTGTATATCGAGATTTAAAAAAGGAAACATGATTCTGGATCAGTTTTCCTGTAGTTTTTATTTTTCAGCCTGTGGACAAAAGGTTTTCCCCTTTTTTTTTCTGCTGTCTTCTCAACAGTCTTTTAGTTATTATAATAGACCATCCCCCAACTTAACTCCCCTCTGCACACGCATGCAGGCATACACACACACACACACCCCTCCTCCCAAAAATAATGAAATGTCTTTCCTCTGGAGGTAGCTGAAATAATGGGCAGAGCGAGGGAGAAGGGGAGAACATAAACGATAATGAACCACCTCATTCTTCTTTTTTAATTCCTTCTATGATTCCTCCCCGTCACCTCCCCCAATCCCCTCCTCCCATTCCTCACCCTCGCATCCCACCGCCACCTACAAATTTCCTCATTTCTATTTTCAACCCATCCTCATTTTCACTACTCCTCCTCCTCTCCGTCTTCCTCCTTCCACTTAGCCAGATAGAGCCACCGCCCTGCCATCTCTCTATCCTTCTCCTCCTCCTCCCCCTCTCATCTCCTCTCACTCCTCACCCCCATTTCTACATTGTCTGCAGCCCCCTCCACACACGCTCCCCCACCCCCTGCCAGGAAGCATCCTCCTCTTAATTTCCTCCTCTTATTGAATTGGGATGGAGGGCGGATGGAGGGAAAGATAAAGAGATGGGCAGATGAACGCGGACTTGGGATGAGTGCTAATGGAGTCGGTGGAGGATTCACACATCACAAATATGCAGTACATCCTCCTCTCTTTATCCTCTTCATCATCATCATCTACTTCTTCTGTCTACCTTTGGCTTGTTTTCACTCCTGAGCAAAGGTACAGATGATCCTCCCTCTCTCCCTCATAGAAACAAGCCAGACAAAAGATTGAGACCCTTTTTCACAGAATGCTATGTTATTCAACTATCCTGCACTCTGTCTTCTTCCCCCTAACACACACACACACACACACACACACACACACACACACACACACTCACACACACACACAGACTTACAGACTGGACTTAATGCTCCCTCATGTCCTACGTCATTTCTATAGGTGAGTCATTACTCCTCTATTCCGGTCTGTACTTTTGCTCCTTTGGGCCGAACGTCATAATCTTTCCACAGCACAGTCTCACCCTGACACACACATACACACACACACACAGATGCATATACACAGTCTATACTGTCTGCTAAAACTTCACCTTAACTCTTCCAGCAACAGGATATGTATCACATGAGAGTGTTTGTGTCAAAGGTTCACTTCCGAAAGAAACCACAGCGACAAAATACAGACAGAATAGGGTTTTTGTTAATAGAGTTAGATCAATATATCAATCAGAAAGTAACAAGAATTATCAGTACAGAAATGTCAAATTTACGGTAATTTAGAAATAGTGTCTTTGCTGTACTGAGATGAACTGACCAGTATATGTTGGTCACAATTCTAAAAAAACAGATTTTTGTATAAAAACAATTACATGTTGTCAGATTCTTAAAACTCTGGTACCCCCTCTGTTTAGCATTTATAAGCACCCATTAAAACACGTTATATTGTTACAACTGTGTTTTACTATATTTTCATACAGTTTCCCATGATTCATACAGCTTGGTAAGAGTGAAATTCAAGCACTTTTTAAGCACTTTCAAGGTACCTAAACCAAACATGTCCAGACTCTTGAAGCCTTTATTATCAAATCTGAAGTGTTACTATACATGTCAGGAGACAACAAACAGATGTGAAAATTGTTTCATTTCAAATATTAAAAGATTTTTGGTTTACATGATGAAACACCAGATTATGTTGAAAATCAAGCATTTTTCAGGCGCTTATTGAAATTCAAGCATATTCCAAACCACAAAAACATAACAGCTAAAATGAAGCATTTTTCAAACTGTCAAGACTTTGTACGAACCCTGTTTCCTGTGGCAGCCTCTACCTATAGGTTTTCCTTTGTTTTTACATTTTTATTTTGTGTCAAATTTACACATAATGTCTTGTTTGAGTTACATGCAAGTTATAGCTTTTATAGTTTCTATAATATATAGCAACGTATAGCACGTTTTTTATTTAATTTGGTTGTCCATGTCCATGTTTTTGTGCATGGTTATAGTGCTGCTTCTAATATGTATAATAAATGGAAATGGTCTTTGTTTATCTCAAGCTCTTTTAGGAGCAGACCTCCAGTCCATCCTGCCTTGCTAGGTCATAAACTGTGATTAACGGACGTAACTGAAAACAGGCTGAAATACCTGTGGTAAAAAATTATTTTCATTGCACATTTTTATTTTAAGCTTGAATGCGGTTTCAAAAGTTCAAAAAGACTCCTTGTAACTCTCTCTCTCTGGATTAATAACAACCTGATAGTTCGACCTAAGGTGAAAGATGCTGGATACTGGCACACAGCATCCGCCACTGGAAGCGTGGTATTATTAATCAAGATCCCATCAGTCAAACCTTAACTGCTGTAGGCTGCATACAGCACCAACATACTTTAGTTATCATTCACAGGCTGTTTCTGACAGACACAAAGTACTTCTGTTTATGTTACAACATTTTCACATCTTGACTCTGATCCTGTGACTTTTGATAATTAGAGCACAGAACAGACTCACAGCGTCCTGGCATCACATTAATGTTTCTTCCCCTTGATGTTAATGTCACATTAAGTAAAAGAAATTCATAAAAAAGTAGTACTTTAAGTAAGAAAAACATGCAAAGAAAAACTAAAATTGGTTTTGTACTTTACTGGATTCTAACATTAGGGTGATAATGAGAATTGTGTCAATATGTCAGTGTGAACTAATAAGAACGGCTTTGACGTGGCACCACCAAACAGACGGTTACAGCTGTCAGAGAATAACAGGAGTCAAAGAAGCTGTTGGCAAAACACAAGGGGAGAGTGTAGAGAAAGGTGTGTTTTTAAGATATGCTTTGTGTGTGTGTGTGTGTGTGTGTGTGTGTGTGTTTGTAGGGGGGGTCTTCTATTGGTATTCCGGTGTAAATTAGCACTTCAGTGTCTCTCTCTCTCCTCAGCTAATTAACTTGACGCTCAGGGGCCTGGCTTAATTGGAACGAGCTCAACCCTCGGTTCCACCCCCCCCCCCCCCGTTATCTAGACACACACAGGGAATATGACTGACAGCGTTACTGAGACTGGTGGTGGTGGTGTTATGGAAACAATATGGAATGTACCAATCAACACCCCCCGACACACACCCACCACAGACCCACAAAAGTAGAAGCAGCTGATCTTCCTCAGCACCTCAGAGCTCCTCCAGCTGTTTTAACGCAGGTTTCCCGTGGTTTGGGGTTGAGCAATGAATCAGTTAGTCAATAAACAAAAAAATTATCAACAAAAGTTTTTCTAATCAAGGAACTTTTCAGGTTATTGATCAAGCACAAACTACAGAATATTCACAGCTTCTGAACTGTGAGGATTTGCTCCTTTTCCCAGTTTTATATCATTGATATTTATATTATATCATATTATGTTTGGGTTTGGAACTGTTACTCAGGGGGAAATAAGCAGTTTTTCTGGCATTTTGTTGATGGAATGTTTAATTGCTTAATCTCTAAAATAACTGGAAAATGAATTTATAATGAATTACACATACTTTGAAGACTCTGCACACACCCAGTCTTTCTGATTTTGTATACATCAGAAACCTTTTTGTTTGTTTTTTGTCTATATCATCCTACTCGTCTAACCCTTTCCTCATCAGTCGTTTGTTCATCTTTGAAAACTAGCATTAATGCGTTTCCAGTTATATACACACACATTCTGTGCAGAGAATATACAAACAACACTGTCTCATACTTAATAAGAAGAAATGGTTTTGGTCCACTGACCTGGACGAGCATCAGACTGATGTTTATTCTCATTGCAGTGTTTTAATTACAGAAGGTGAGAAGGTGTGTGGGAGTTTTCTTCCTACTGAGGCATTAGTGGGCCTCCTGGTTTCCTCCTACACGCCCAGTCACAAACAATACTCGAGTGTACAAATGAACCTGCTAGTTGAAAACAGTTCTCAGTGTCTAGACTTACTATAAGATTCACTCTCAAGGTTCTCAAAGTTCTTGTGCATAGAGACACACACAATGCTGTACATTCTGTCCAACAGCACAGACAAAAACATGAATTCAGCAAGAAAACATAGCACTGCAGCCTCACACTGGAGCCTGGAATCAGATCCAGCATCTTAACATGCAGGTCGGTCGGCCGCAGTGACCTCACGTACCTTGTTGTTGCTCATACACTGCAGCTTCATCTGTTTCATGTAGGTGGTGGTGAGAGGCATGTTGTAGTCTATCACTTCCAACACCAGAGAGCTCGGCCTGTCGTTCTCTGGAGAGGAGAAAAAGAAAGGAGACATTTTTTAGGAAAACATTGTGTCATTCCATTACTGTACTTTGTTCTTCCAGAGAGATTTGTGATGTCTTGATATATCAAACAACTACCTGTCCTCCTTGTACCTGTACCTGTGATCCAGTGTTCACATTACAATGGGAACACAAGGCTCCACGCAGGGGTCTTTTGCTTTTTAAGACATGTTTAAAGGCATTATTTAGTGACAGCTGAAGAGAGACAGGAAAGATGGAAGACAGGGGATGACATGCAGCAAAGGGCCCGAGCTGGAATCAGACCTTAATGCTTCACGCTCATCCAAGTGAGTTACTGGGGAGCCCCAACCACGTAGGATTCTTGAGGGGAGTGGGGGAGGCTCTGCAGCTAAGTTACTGGCAAATCGGAATATGCTAAATCCTTTGTTTTAACAATACAAAACAGGCGAAGAACTTTAGTTTATACCAGTTCATACTGTAGACTGGGGATTGGATCTGGGCTGATATGCTTGTGGGAAACACCTACTAAATGTCTCGAAAACAGTTGCAACTCAAACTGAACATTTTAACCTTCATGAAGAGAGGCTTTAGTGCAGGACTGTTGTATTAGACTGGATTAGTTTAAGATAGGTATCTCTAATTGAATGTACATAAAAGAGATATGCACACAAAAGCTTTTGTTGCAATTACATGAATACAGCTTTGGTCAGGCACCTCATGTTTCCTTTAACAAACTGCTAATTGGGATTCAGCTGTTTTATAAAAAAGGTGATTAGAGCTGCCCCAAACTGTTTTTTATATGTTTATTTTATCTTTTCAAAAAGTCCCTTTATGACTTTGACATTTTTAGCTTTTCAAAATCCCACAAGGACATTTTATGTATCATGGCATCTCTCCCTTCAACTGGCAGCTGGTTGGACTGTTATCATGCCCTGTCGGACAGCCGACACTAGAGGCCCCTGTAGAGCTGGAGGTAGACTCTGCTGAGGTCTCCAACCATAAAACTTCTCTTTCACTCCAACCTTCAGTTAGCTGCTTATTCTTTGATAACTTCAGGCCTTATACCGGTTACTATTATTCTTCCAGTGAGTCAGTCTCAATGTATTTATCTCTCTCTCTCTCTCTCTCTCTCTCTCGCTCCTGTTTCTAATCCTTGTCCTCTCTTTTCACTCAGTGCTGGACCATCAGCCATCTGGATCTTCATCCTCCAGGAGATTCAGCCTCTAGGGATGGGTATCAAGAACCGGTACTAAATTGGTAATATCATTGCACTGCGTTCGACTGCTTTAGCAGTCTGTCGCAACCGTGTCAAGTCAAGATAACACTGGCTAACGTTACAGAGTTTATCTGAACCAACTGTATTCCACTGTAGTGAAGGGCTGTACATCTTTCACAATAAAAATGGCAACAGTGATATTCTGCTGTCTTTATCCGGTGTCATGTTCCCTCGTCTAGCAATGGAGAACGGGTTGGACTTATGCTATCCACTCATGAAGCACTGGCTGCTGCTTGACTGATGTTGTCTGTGGGGTTCAGGAACATAAATGATTCATAAGTGTGAGGCGAAATGTCTTGACTGACTATCCTGAGTTAATATCTACTGTTTAAGTTTAGAATGATAACCAGTAGCTAGCATAGCAAAAATTGCTAACTGCTAGGTAGCCTTAGTTGTAGTGTGAGCTGTCCTGACAACCAGAGATAACTCATTTTGTATTGCTTATGTTAATATTTTCAAATGAAGGGAGATGACCACAGCCCCTAACCCCAGTCACCACCCCCCCAAAAATCATCATACCTGCTTGGTATGAAGTTAAGAAGAAAAACCATCATCGGTCAGCTTTATATGTGTCAAAAGTAGCCATAACCAGCGATGGGTGGTAGTCCCACACAGGACCACTACAGTCACACTGTCCTAAAGACCCAGGCAGTGTATGAGTCTCAGAGTGGTCCTGTGGTGGCTGAGGAGACAGGAGAAGTCCTTGCAGAATTTGGTGTAAGAGACAAAGTTGTAGACTTAACAGTAGACAATGCTACAAATATGGACATGGTTTATACAGATTATTATTATTATTATTATTATTTCCATAAAAACAATAATAATAAAATAAGTGTTGAATCTTTTCATGTCATGGTTGAGTAGTCTGTCCTGTTCTAGGTCAGGTCTCCATGCTGTCATGTGGCTCAGGTCTGTTGGGCGACACCTGGAAGAAGCTTGTTTAAAGTCTATTTATGTTTATGCTTATTTTTATTTAAGATGACACAATGCACATTAATTGACATGTGCCGAAGGTCCATTGTGTAAATTTGCCAGATTTGGCCATAAAGGCTCATTTTCATCTGCAGTCACTATAATTTTGTCATCCTGAATGTAATTCTATTGTGTTGGTCTCTTCTGTACACACAACCTATTTCCTGTCTGTCCGTCCTGGGAGAGAGATCCCTCCTATGTTGCTCTTCCTGAGCTTTCTTTCATATTTCTGGGAGTTTTTCCTTATTTCAATGAGGGTCTAAGAAAATAGGGAGTTGTATACTGTACAGATTGTTAAGCCCCTTGAGTTAAATTTATCAAGTTAACTTGACATAGATAGGTGAGGTGATGGTGTACTCGCACAGCAGCGTAGTGAACATAAACTAAAGGTAAACTCTTTCCTGGTCCAAATATGTTTACTACAAAAGCTTTTAACTGCTTTAAACAGCTTTTACATTAAAGGAAAGAAAGAAAACGGAATAAAAGCATGTAAAAACCCTTCTCTCTCTCAGTCTCCATACATACTTCTCTCCTCTGCCTCTCCTTTTGGTCATTTATCTGCTGACCTCGTAAAGGACATGTTGAACATCTGGAGCGCCTACAGAATGAACATGAATATGGGGCAGAAGATCAATACAGCTTAGCAGAATAGACAGGACCGTCATCATTGACTGGTGTATGATAGTCTTGTACGAGGACGGGTAAAAGAGACAGAGTCTGTGAGAGAGAGTGTGTGTATTCTCCAGAGAGGGAGGAACTGCGATAACTGACCAATTATGTGACACAAAGCTGACACATGGTTTTCAACATGAGGCTCTGGACCCCTGCACGGTCGGACAACTGGTCGAGATGTTTATTTAAAAATGTGCAAAACTAAATAAAGAATCAAATTAATGTGTTACAGTATTTGTAGTGTAGTCACAGTTCACAGTAATGTTGTGTGAGCAGGAACACAGTTTGAAATGTTTATTTTAGGAACATCCACTATGTTGAACGTAGTTCATCCATAATCCCAACTGAACCGCTGAATCAGGTTAGTTCTTTATCCTTGGAAAGTTAAACAGAATAAAGAGAGAGCAAACATGGAGTCAAGATAAATAAAGTGCCTCCTCGTTATCAAATGAACAACACGTTATCACATGCAGTGTATAATTTGGGCATAAACAGACCAAAACTACTTCCTGAACTTGCACGAGCTCTCCGTGAAGACAAGAGAAACCTTAGCACATAAGTAAATGAGTAAATGATTAGTTATATTAATCATTAGTTTCTCTTTATTGTGACCATAAACCTGATATTCACTTGTTAATGTTTGATGAAACTCATGCTTCACGTGAAATAAATACAAAATTACTACAAAGAGATGTAAAATGATCACAAAGAGAAGTAAAATGACCAAATTACAAAAAGAAATAATGCCAAATGACTATAGAGACAAAACCCACCACCTACGACAAAAATGCCTGAAATGACTACAAAGGCACACAAAATGACCAAAGAACTGATGCAAAATGATGACAAAGAGACAAAACAACTACATTACATTACATTTAGCAGACGCTTTTATCCAAAGCGACTTCCAAGCGGGGAGGTGAACAGGGGGAGTCAGGGGTCAAACACATGACCTGCTGGTTGATGGGCACACAGCTGTACCTCTCAGCCAACACACCCCCTACTAACAGCAACTCTTTCAGTCTGGGGGTCTTACTTCTCTATAGTAGGGGTGGGGGGCCTTTAACATGACGGTGCCCAGGGGTCCACTGTCTCATAATCCATCCTTGATTATTGGTATTGCTTATGTCTGCATCACACACTTTAAGCCTAGTCCCTTTTAGATATGAAGCCCCCATATCACAAATTTGGCTTTTACAGTTTCAGTACACGACACCATCTAGCCTTTGACTCTTGATTTGGAAGAGGAGAAATGCCCCAGAAAACCTTTAACAGGAGGACATGAAAGCTCAGGAAGAGGAAGGCAGGAAATAGACCAAAAAGACACAGATCCAATCAAGTTTAGAGATTTGTTACCAAAAGGACAATTATTATTTTTTTCTACATAAAACAAATAAAACTCTTCCACTAACCTACACACACACACTTGCGCCCGCACACACACACACACACACACACACACACACACTCACACTCACAGTGAGCCAGCTGCCTGTGTCAATTAAACATGGCCCCGGTCCACACTGATTAATTGCATTTAATAATTCACTGCTGAACTTTAGTGGGAGTCACTTCAGCATAGCGATAAAAGGGGCTGAGGTCATGTGGTCGTGTGTGTGTGTGTGTTTGTGTGTGTGTCGGGGAGAGGCCAAACCCCCACAGGGTAGGAAGGCAATTAGCTGCTCTCTCTTTGAGTGGCATCCAGCATGCACCACACACATGCGGCTGACAGCTGTGATACCTCAGCTCAGTGTGTGTGTGTATGTGTGTAGTTGACTGTTTGCTAATCTTATTTCGTCTTCTAATTAAATATTTTAATATAGTCATTTCTTTAAAATCAGTGACACTATCCAGCGGGTCCAATCAAACAGACAGGTGGTGTGTTTTAATTCACATTAAAATTCACACACGCACAAAAGAAGAAGAGAAGAGAATTCAAAAAGCTCTTCCCTCAGACTTAAAAACTGATATCTTTTACATTTTTCACACAGAAAATCATCAACTGGATTTGGTTATAGGTAAATGCAAAAAAAGTCTTTTACAGAATACGTTTCATTTTTGTGTTTTCTTTGTGAGCCTTGCCAGGACTCCGCTATCACTCCTCATCTTCTTCATCTCCTTTGACTCTAATTTAAAAATGTCTTCTTCTACATTTTTTTCCTCTCCTTATTACCCTGTACTCCTTTTAACCCCCCAACAATACCGGCTCTTCCTCTCCCAACTATGTCAGAAAATGAGCTCGTTTCTTGGGCCATTTTCTTTGTAAAAAGCCATTAATTAGGCTAATTGAGGAGAAAGACAGGACACTCCAATGACTCCACTGTTTAATGAGGGGCGAGAAGAACACCCGGGGGGAGGTGAGGAGGCAAGTGTAGGAGGGAAGGATGAACGTAGGGTATAGGGATGGGCAGAATAGGTGACAAAGGAGAGGAAAGGAGGATGGAGGAGGGGATACAGAGGCGGGACAGGAAGCTTGGAGCAGCGTAGAGGGGAGATAATGGGTACGGGGAGATAGAAGAAGAGCTGGAAGCAGGATGCAGGGATGGTGGGTGGAGAGCTTAGAGGGAAGGATAAAGGAGGAGAAAATGTGAACAAGCTAGAGGGGGGAAGGAGGATAGGCAGTTAGAAGGAAGAATGGGGGAGGGATGAGGGAGGGATGAGGGAGGGGAGTATGGACAAGGGAAAAAGGATGGTGAGGGGGACCTTCAGGGTGCCAGTAGTTGCAGACAATTTGTGGTGGGGGGTGGCAGGGTTGGCAGAGGAGAGGATAGGGAAGAATGTAAAATGGATATCAGCATATTGTCTTTTTGCTGGAAGCTAAGGAAGAAACTGAGACACACTGACATTTTCTGTTGAATTTCACACATATTAATTTCATATCCCTGTTATTACAAAGACAAAGAGTCTAGTAGTTCTTTAAATGACAGGTTCAATTCAAACCATTTTCAAGCACTTTCAAGGTAGCTAAACCAAAAATGTCAGGACTCTCAAAGCCTTTATCAATACATCTAAATTATTACTATGAATTCTAGGAGACAAACAAATAAGACAATGGGATCATTTCATTTCAAATGTTAAAATATTTCTGAGATTCAGTGATTGTGTCAAAATTGAAACAACAGATTATGTTGAAATCAAGCACTTTTTAAGAAGTATATTCAAATTCAAGCATATTCCTAAGCTTGAAATTAAGTATTTTCCAAACTTTTAAGACTTTGTACAAACTCTGCAGCTGTGATTGTTCCTCCTCTCCAAACTGGCTTTGACGACACTCCTCGCTCTGTCCAAAAATGTATTCTAAAGTTGAGCTGGAGCTGCTGTAATATAACGCTCCAGCAGTCTGAGAGAGCCAAATAAAGTGGGGATTTTCCAAAATTGCCTCTTTGTGTTGCCTTGCTGAGCTGCAGCAGAGGGACCGTCAATCAAGAAAGAAACTTTGTAAGAAAAAGACTATAACTCTAGAAGATACCTGATCTGGCTAAATCAAACACACTTTAGATGCCTCACAGTAGATTTGCCTGAACTTTAAAATGTTTTTTGCAAAGTGCGAGAAATGTAGATAAAGAAGGGATCCCTTTGACAGCCAGAATGGACAGTTCAAAGAAGTTCAGCTGTATGGCTACATTAGCCATTGTGATTGTGATTTGTGATACTGGGCTGTATAAATAAAATGTACTTGGCTATATGCCCCTTAAATAAAGTGCCACAGGGTAAATAATAGTGCACTTCACAGTTATTTCAGACAAAGTCATTGTCACCAGTTTGTGCCAGAAAACTACTGAAACTACAGCAAGATCATAGCTTGAATGATCCTGCTGACAGTAAGATGCATACAAAAGGTCCCTGCCTTGGATGTCTGCTGCGGTGTTGTGTTTGTACCTTTGCAGTCCTGTCCGGTGGTGCTGATGTGCATTCTCTTCTGGCACTCTCCACAGCTCATCAGGAACCGAGTCACCGCTTCTCTAGGCAGGAAGGCGTACGTCTCGGCTATCTGAGAGAAAGAGAGACACCGACAGAGAGTGAAGGAGAGGGTGTTCAAACGTTTTTTCTAGTTTCTGAAAGCACCGTCACTTTTTTGGTTTCCACAATTAATAATCATTGAAATATAATACAATATGCATATAAGATTAAACCATTTTCTTGAATTAAGAGAACGCAGCAAATCAGTCAGACTTTTGATATAAGCTGATAAAAAGCACATACGTTATTAAACAGCTTGTTCTACACAGCATCATGTAGCATGAATTACACTGATGTCATGACAAATACACACACATCACAAAGCGGGGCAAAGACACTGGACATTTCCACAATACAATACTACTTGTTTTTGTTTTTCTTGCAGTGCCAAAACATACTTTATTATTATCTGGGCACCCAGAATGAATTAACAGCCTCTTTTCTCTACTGTATATTTTTACCAAAGTGGAGGTGAAAGGAGATGCAACTTCCATCAAAGAATAAAGGAGGAGGCTTGTAAAAGAGAAACTGAAAAGACAAGAAGAGGAAGAAGAAGAGGAAGAGGAAGATGGGTGTCCATGATTATGATTATTAGTTCTTTTTTCCTCCCTGTTAATAATTAGTTTAGTGCATTTTGGCTGTAATGCTGTTTTTGTTTTTTTTTGTTCATAATTTCTTACATCTCCCAGAGTGAATTTTTAACAACCCTGAGTAGCATCGAATGAGTAAGTGCAAGAACTTGAGTTTTCACTTGAAAAAAAGACTCGTCAAAACAAAAACAACTTCAGTCTGAGGGATTGACATTTCTAAAACTTTATCATTCAACAAATAAAATTTAAAAAATGGCACAGAATAGCAACATAGGCCTCCTTTACCCATTTCAAATAGTCTCAAAGCATTTAATGGATGGAATTTTTTAAAAGAATTTCTGAACTCAGTGATGCTGAGGATATGACTTAGTGTGTGTATAAATCCAACATTCGTTCTGGAAGAGAGGCACAAAGACACAAAAGAGGAAAGGAGAAAGGGTGGAAAATAGCCAGCATGGGTGGATGGGGGGTCGCTGTGCAGCCTCTGTGTGTGTGTGTGTGTGTGTGTGTGTGTGTGTGTGTGTGTGTGTGTGTGTGCATTGTTATGGAGAGGGAGAGAGTGTGCATGGGCAAATGCAAATGTCACTCACAGCCTTTGGTGGCACTCAGACCTTGAAGCTATATGGCATGGTGAGCTCTCTCTCTCTATAACATACACACACACACTTTTTTTCAAAAGAAGACAAAAAGAAAAAGATTTAGACATAGAAAATATGATGAAGGAGGAGAGGAAATGTGAGAATAATAAGATAAGAACTAAATAGAAAAAGAAATCCCAGCTGGCTTTGACACACTGACAAGAGATAAATCTGTGGAAGCTGCATTTCCTCCATGTCACCAAGAGAGGGCAGTGTCAGCAGCTGAGACAGGCTCCAATAGCACAGGTGAATTTACTTGCAGTTTTCTCTGAACTCCAAAACTCAAAATTTCTACATCTGCCTCCATTAAATTCAGCGTAGGTCTCCACCGTTAGACAGTTTATTTGAAACTTGGTTTTAGGTTAGAATTATATTTAGGATAAAGTCTGCATCAAGGACAGTGATATTATAAAGAAAGCAACAGGAGAAGACAGGAAATAGAATTGGAAAATACATTTGTGAATAATGAAAGTAACACACTTTCCCACCCTGTCAAACATATATACTGTGACCTTCTCTCTCTTTGTTGTTACTATTTTAATTCAGCTCTATTTCAAATACAACTGCAGGATTTTTATTTTAAAATCATATATTACGACAAATATTTTTCTTTTTTTTACAGCTAATTAACACTAATAGTTTTTCAGTCTATAAAATGTGAGAAAATACCAAATTGCTTGCTTGTATTGACCAAATGTCCAAAACTCAAATCTATTTAATTTATTAGTAAGCCAAAGACAAAGAAAAAGCAGCAAATCCTCACAAAAGAGGAGCTGGAACTAAGGACTGTTTGATACTTTTGCTCAACAGGTGACTTGAAAATTGTTGCCAATAATGAATTAATTGACAAATCCAGCTCAAGAAAAAATCACTACCAAATGAAATGATCAAAACACACAAAGTACTTCTCAGTCAGCAGTTGAAAATGAACTGTCTGAAACTGAAACTCAAGCAGCGTGACGACATAGCCGCTGTTTCTTGTCTCTTTTTTATGATTCTTTCTACCAGAGACAGTAAAAGAGGAATGAAGCCCAGAAGAAGAGGAAGAGAGAAAAGAGAGAGAGAGAAAGAGAGAGGGACAGAGCGTGTTAAGCAACATATGACACAAGTTATGAAAGAGACACAGGAGGGGTGAAAACTGTAAGTAAAGACGACAAGTGAGATGTGTGAGCAGTAACCATGACAGCATTCTTACAGCTTTGTAGGTCTTCTTCTGGCCGGCGTGTTTCGGGGCTTTGCCGGGGTCGCTGCTGATCTCCACGTGCATGGCATAGATAATGTCGAAGAAATCCTCCACCACCGCCACGCGCTTCAGGGACGAGTCGACCCCCGATACACTGTCCACACACTGGAAACAGAGACAGAGAAACTTTGAATTTCTTATGGGTTTTTTGCGTTTTGAGACAGGAGACCAGGGGGACAGAGTGCCATGCAACAAAGGTCCCAACAAGAATCAAACCAGAGACACTGCAATAACATGGTATGCATCTTTGACCACTATGTCATTGTGACACCCTGAATGTCTATGGTCTTCAAACTACAACTACTGCAAACAAAGAATGAGCTCACACAGTAAATTCAAGTGTGGAGAAACTGCCACTGAGAATCAATTCATCCTGACAGACGCACGTTTGAGACCTAATATGAAAAGTGTTTACATTGAGATAGGTTGCATCCAGAAACTACCAAACCTCACAAACTGCTATTTAAACATATTAAATAAATAGATCTTAGTGGAGAGTTTGGTAAAATTGAAAGTGACTACAGAAAAGCCACCATGTGTTTGAACAAAAGGTGAAACTGTCTACTGCAAGAACAAACAGTTAATAAATCTATTAGTTGATGGACAAAAAACTAATCGGAAACTATTAAAAAAATCTTTTATCAAGAAAAATTTCAAAATATAAAACTGAGGATTTTCTGTTTTTCTCTGTTTAATTGAATCTTTGCATATTTGACTGTTGGTCGGACAAATGTCACCTTGGGTTCTGGAAACTTATTACGGGTGTTTATCACAATTTTTTTGTGATTATATAGACTAAACAACTAATTCAATAATTTAAAAAAGAATCAACAAATTAATCAATAGTGAAATTGTTAGTTGCAGCCATGAATTTTGGTGTCTGAGTAAAGAGGAAAACTGTCAATCATCCATTGTTCTACTTGTAATGATGTGTGTTCCAGATGATGTATGTCTTTAACAATAATAATAATAATAATAATAATAATGCGTGCCTCTCTGGTAATATAAGGACATTTTACACACAGACAAACAACATTAAAAAACAGCTTGTCTAAAAGTGGCAGTGAGCTCACGTCCTGGTCCAATGTAATCTCTTCAAAGTGGTTCAGAGTCTTCAGACTCTCAACAGACATCAGTGAGTGGAGTGAAAACTGCAGGTTGGCATTGGAGGTTTCTAATTTCAGTTCAAATACGAGCTCCATTATTGACACCAGTCTTTAATATCTACTATGAATAGACCATTTACAGATTACTGTTGTGAGTCATCTGCAGATCTGTTTACAGTAACGTAACTGCTGGTGAGCTTTGTGTAACAACATTCTTCCCTAGATGCATGTAAATAGGAGTCAAATGCAAAATACATCTAATCATGAGATCAGAGAACTGATGGGTGCAGATCCCACTAAAGCTGAACGGTGACAGACAAGAAATCCACTTAAGTTTTTTTCTCAGAGATTTTTCTGCTTAGACCGATGGCCTCGTGGAACTGTTACTGAAAGCGTTGGGATTCGTTCTCCATGTTGAATTAACTGCTGGTCAGCAGCATTTTTAAAAAGTCTCAATTTAAGGGTTATAAAATTATGGAGTAGTGTGGATGCTACATAAATGTAAATTTGTAGGCTTCAACAAAAACGGCATCACAGGGCACGTTGCATTTTGCAACCTGCATAAAGTGCTCTGTCTGAGACAGCTGCAATACATTCACACTTTTCATGCTTTTACAGATGAATTACTTCTAAATGTTATCATACATGATGGCAACATGTAAAACTGGAAGATTTACGGAGTGAAATTCATGTCAAAAAAGGACTTTACAGAAACATTTTGCCTGTCTAGCTGCGTGTATAATTATACTTAAATGACTGAGAATCCCTGAATTAGACAAAGACTTCTACACCTACTCTATGTAAACCACACTTCCCAGAGAACAGAGAACACACACACACACAAACAGTTCTGGGAATACCAGGAAGTATTGGGAACCACCCTTTTTCCCACAAGGCTGTGGGAGTGTGAGGTGTACCTCTGAAAAGGGTGGGGAACAGTCAGTCTGTGTTTCAGACAAAGAAACAGAGAGACACAGATGAGAAAAAATGAAGGGGGAGAGAGAGGAAGGTGGAGGGGGGAGGACTTTGCTACCTGCTCAAAGGACTCAATACAAGTCAGTGGATAACACCAGGTGGTGCATCTCACACGCGCACACACACACACACACACACCTCATCCTCAGCTGCAAACTATTAGCACATAGTGAAGCCTGCTACTGTCATGGTAACCAACAAGAGCTGACCTCACAGGTGAGTGTGAGTGTGTGTGTGTCTTTGTATGTTTCTATATTTGTGTGTGATTGACAGCTTATGTTCTGCAACAGGTTGTGTGTGTGTGCGTGTGCACGGAGGAAGGTTTCTAACAATAATTGAGTGACTAGTGAACACACACACACACACACACAGAGAGAGAGAGCAGAGTTCATGGTCATTTACAAGAAAGAGGTTTTGTAGTGCAGCAAAAAGGAGGCAGAAACTATCACATACAGTCAACCTCTCTGGTTTCTCTGCTTTAAAACAACATTTTCATGGTGTCCAGTTTCTTGCAGACAGTCTAGAACAACCCACAGTGTGTATAGAGACATTTTTCTACCACATAATTGGGTTGCAGAGGTTGCAGTTTCTTTCTAATGTGCTTGGACAGAGAAGTCAAAGGTGGATCTTCCTGTGTTAATTCTGATGGATTTGTATATGCATAGCCCAAAAAAAGAAGACGTTTGGTAAAGAATTAGACAAAGACAAGAACTGGCGTGATCATTTCTAAAAAGTGAAACTTCAGTTGATTTGCACATAAGAACAAAGAAAAGCAGCCACTCCTCACACATTTTGTATATCTTGCACAAACTGTAGTGTGTACAGTGTACAGTTTGTTATTTATTACATTTAAAGCTTATTTATATTTCATCATATTTTTATTGCAAATATTTTAATTTTATATTTGTATTCCTGAGTTTTATTTGCTTTTATCTTATATATTTAGTATTTTTCTCTACTATGAAAAACACCTACTTTGCAACACCATTCTGATTGTGAAATGAGAATTTTGCATGAAAGAAAAGTGACATTCAATTAATTATTAAAAAAACAGTTTACAGATACATTTTCTAACAGCTAATGTTTAATCAACTAATAATTTTGGTTTTAAAGCAGCAATTTTACCAAATTGGGGCAACAACATTTGTGTCAACCTCACAATGTCCAACATTAACTCTCCTTTCAGCTCTTGATTGGTCTGCAAACATTCCTGAGCTCCACCACGTTCTTCACAAGCTAATTGCTAACTCCGTCTGTCTGCTGTCTGTTTGGTTGGTTTGGTTGGGATTGCCTTTGTGTATGTTCTTATTGGTGTTATTAGCATTACTATTATATATGCATTTATAACTTTTTATCCCCACTGGAAACCAGATGGTTTTATCTCAAAATAAACATTTGAAAATGTAAAACTAAAACACTGAACTAAAAGAGAATCAAAAGCTCAGTAGAGCCACAGAGTTGGTTATACTTGTCACTGTGAGCAAACCCTTTTATGCATTAATTCGATCCACTGTAAGCAAATGTAAAAATATTGATTGTTGGACCTTCATTCTCATGTGGAGACGCACCACTGACGCTACAGAGTGCTACAGAGTTCAGCTGTGCGTGGAGACATTGGGAGTCTGTAAGTCCACGGCTGCCTGAAATAATATTCCATTTTCACAGTCACATTACACAACCTGTTGTGTGTGAACTGTGTTAAATACTGTCTACCTGTGTGTGTGTGTGTGTGTGTGTGTGTGTGTGTGTGTGTGTGTGTGTAAGGGGGTAAATCTGTGTATGTGTGAGTCCAAATTAAAACAATAGCCACCCACACAGATCACCACACGTGTCACCTC
>JAVQJL010058591.1:0-14396 GCA_036024295.1 Nannoperca obscura | reverse complement strand
GTTTGTCTGCTATATGATATATTTAACTGAAATTGCTGATCCGAACAACCAATGATTTATAAAGGAAAATCTTGAAAATGATCAGGGGTGCCCAAACTTTTGCATGCCACTGTATTTACTAAAAAGGACTAACCTTAAACATACTCTTTTTACAATATCTGTCTAATCAAACCAGAAAAGCCACTTCTATAGCTTCAGCCAAGCATAAGTTGATTTGTCAAACATGCTGTCCACACAGCTACCATTTCAATGTATTCTGTCATGTTACAAGCTGGAGAGTTGACAAAAACATATAAAAAGGAAAATCCATTTTCAGATACACTCACAATGTACATGAACATGAGTATTCCATGAGTTGTTTTGTAGTGGAGCAATGACTTCCCTCAAAACCTGCAGAGTACAGAATACCAGAAAAGGTAGAAGCAGGAAAGTAAGTGAAGATCTGAGACAAATCAGGGCAGGCCAGGAATTAGCCACAGGCAGAAAACACAAACACACAGACAGCAACACACGATAGAAATGCATCACATGACGCCATTGGTGGAAGAAGTACCTTTAGATCCTTTACTTAAGTAACAGTAGAAAAACCACAGTCTGGGGTGCCCCGGTAGCTCCCCTGGTGGAGTGATTGTCACAGCTCTATCTTCACTATATCTGCTTATCAAGGAAATTAACAATGATAACATTTAGTTTTGAATGATACATCATGTCAACTAATTTAAAAATAAAGTTAAAAGTTCTCTGTAATCTAAATTGAAGAAAAAATATATAATAGTTTATTTTTCACTAACTTTCATGGAGGAATTGAGAGTGTATTAAATTTTAAAAGATTATATTAAAAAAAGCCCTTGGTCACATTACTCATAATAATTTGTTCCAATTCTTTGCTTTCCTTTGCTTCTTTATGTTGATTTTATATTAAAGTCGGTTATATATATTTGAGAGGCCTACACCTCTGGTATTGTGCATGCTCACTTACTGACTAACATGGCTTACTGGGACACTTAATGAAATGGAGCCATCATTAATGGCCTGCGAGCTAGTTAAGGCAGTCAATTCGAGCTGCATTGCTACACCCGTGACATACCTCACTCTCACCTCACAACTATCTACCAAACACATCCTCCCAATTTGGTGGTCTATTTAAGCTGCTCCATCTCTCCCTCTGCCTGTCATTGCCACTGCTGCCCTGCATCAGAATTGCTGCCTGTTCTTTCAGCCCCAACACCACCCCAGAATCCACCTGCAGGCTCCGGCTGGGGGGTTTAAGATATTTTCTCATGAGGTCGGAGCCTAGACGCCAAACTCGAACTATGTTCTGCTGCTTTAAAAATCATTTCAAATGTGAGTTGTCTGAAATGTTATAATTTACACCTGTGCATTTCTGGAGTATATAAAGAGATAAATAGATAAAGACCCAGCTTTCTGGAATCTAAAACCTGCGTGCTGTGTGCTGAAATTGGACTTGCTACAGCAACAACAACAACAACTATAGAAGGCACAGTTCAGTTTGCCTTGTGAAATAAAAAATCCAGCCAAAAGTCTCCTATTGTTTCTAAATGTTCATGATTCAGTAGGTTGCTTCTTGGCACTGTCAAAACGTAGTGAATGGAAAGTGTAAAATGAAAAAGCAATTGAGTACTGTTTTCACTCCCCTCTGTCCTCTTACTTGCCCTACTCTTTCTGTAAATACATTTAATACTGTACTTTTTCTACTTTCTTCAAGCTTTGGTCCTCTTTTCCCATCTTTTGCACAGGTCCACCTTAGTGAGAGGGAAACAAGTGGCACTCCTTGGTTGGATTCTGATTCTCTACTCTGACTTTGACACATTCTGTTTTTACTTACGCCATTGTTTGAACGATATTTTGAAATTACTATTACTGTTCTTTGCCTTCACAGGGAAAAAGAGAGGTTTGCGTGATATTCCACATGATCAGCTTATGTTCTGACTCTGTCTCATGCTAAAGCTAAGCCTCTAGAAACCCAAATATTTACGTGCCTCTGGTCCCTGAGAGCAGGGTTTGTCAAATGACCAGACTAAAGTCAAGCCTTCACCTTACAGTAAATAATCCTCTTATGGATGTGCACACACTCACATCAGACGGACAGATCAGATTGATGAATGTAGAAAACATGCTCCACATCCGGATTTGACTAAGTTTCGAGTTATTACATAATCATCAGAGCACAGCAGCTTTCTTGAAGAGCAACTGAACCAAGGCCTGTTCTCAATATGCATTCAGCTCATAAAACGGTCCAGCAAAAGGCTGCTTTGTGGTTTTCACTTTGAGGCTAACACATTTCAACAAATCTCTTGTACTGTACGACTATTGACTTGGCAGAGCAGTTAACTCAATCGCAGTTTAATGTCAGGAATGTGAATCCCATAATGTTACATTCAGGATGGAGATTGGCATGGATGTGTCCACCACCACCACCCACAACTGAACAGCTGGTGTTGATCATGATCTTAATGCTACCATCGTGTAAGCGGCTGGATACTGGACACAGTTGTTGCTGATTCCATATGTTGTATTTTTGCAGTGTCTGTGTTGAATGAAACAGTTACTGTAGTTTACAGACACACATGTACTGTTGCCATTTCAACTTTCTGACAGAGGGTGAAGGATGGAAAATCATCTTGAAGGCTTACTATGGATTTTTTTAACATTCTGGATTTCAGACCTTAAAATCCAGTTAGATTAGCTTCAGGACTATAATAGCTAAGTAGGATTCCTGGGAGGATGGGCACATACCAGAAGACAGGACAGACCATTTGGCCGCATATACTGATTATGGGGCCTTTCTTCCTCTTTTTTTCTAACAGTATAAAACATGAAAACATGGTTCTGTGTATAACATACAGTGTAATCTATTGGGTACCATCTGTAATATGCACTGAAAATAATTAAAAGTCATACAAACATTTACTGTTCAAAACAAACATTCAGAGTTCACTAATTATTCAGTGTTCCTTAAAGGCAAACATTCACTACATACTTGCTCAAAATAATGCAAACCATGTGTTGAATTAAAGGCTCCACTGTCCACTATCATAATTTCACTTACATTTTTGTACAAAACTTTCTATCCCCCAAACAAAATGTGGGACAGCTCCAGAATGTGAATCTACAGACAGGAAATTATGTCATTTTATGCATTTTTGACATAATTTACACTCACTTTACTTCAAGATATTAGTGATTTTCACAGTAGTTGACCAGAAAGCATGTCCAGTGTGTTACATATAGCTTCTTATCAGTTGCTCTAAAACTATCAACAGAGCTTTCAAATTGTTCATTCAAGACACCTGGGAGACAACCTGAATGGTTTCTGTCCAGAAGACAGAATATAAATGCTGTTTATTCAGCATCAATCAGCTACTCATTCATTAAGGTTCTTATCCACATTCTCCTTCAGGGTAAATGTCCCAGTCCCCAGCTGTCCCCAATATAGCCTTGTGTGGATGTTCAGTTGGGTGCATATAAATGATATCCTTAATTTGAAAAACAAAAACAAAAAAGAATTACTGCCCACTACTGATCTGATTACCTATTTAAAGATGCAAATGCCAGTGAAAAGTTTAAAAACTGTATGACTTTAACTTGCTGTGGGAAACAGCTGTGAGTGTGTACTTAAGTCTTAATTCATCACTTCATGGAAAAGTTACCTAACCAACTTGAAGTGTTAAACTACCCAACTGTAAAAAGACTTGGCGCAGTATTACAAAATGATGATACTCTTTTGCAGAGAATCATCATAAACCAATAGCTATAAACCGGTTCAAAACTCTTTCAGGGTTTGTACAGCTTTTTAATTCAAGCACTTTTAAAGCACCTTGAATTGTCACTATAAATTAAGGAGACAACAAACAAATATGATAAAGGATCGTTTCATTTCAAATATTAAAATATTTTAAGTTTACATGAGTGACTATGTAGATGAAACACCAGATTATGCTGAAAATCAAGCATTTTTCTAGGCGTTTATTCAAATTCAAGCGTATGCCTAACGGTTAAAATTAAGCATTTTCCAATCTTTCAAGAACCCTGCTCTTTGTGTGATGCGGTGGTCAGTGGATCAATCAGAAGACATTTAAGCTGCATTAAGCAATTTGTGAACACTAGGTGACAGAAATACTATTCAACTCTTCAAAACACAGCACTGATATACAATACCATTGTCATATCAAGTTGTTTTAGTGACAAAGTGCAAGAGCATCCAAATATTTTAAGTATTCACGCTCTTTTCTGTTTTGGTCTCCACCAACTCAACTCAAAAATATATGGGTTTTCTTGGGATATAAAGGGAATGGCATTTTATTATAGCATTTCCCAGCTAAATCAGAGTATATTTAAAAATATATATTTTTAAGTTGATTTAGTATGTTTAACATGTAATGGTTAAGTCCACTTGCTTTTGTATATTGTTCTGTATTAGGACAACCAGTAGAAAAGCTGCATTTCTCACTTGACCAGCTGCTATTTCTGTGCACCTGATCTAGTTTTTGCCAAAACACTCCCAGGCAAGACCAACCAAGCCCAGACACAGCTTACCTTCACTCTCACCTCATCTGGTAGGGTTCTATAAGTAGAGAAGCTTATTAGAGGAAACAGGCACCTGAGACAATGACAAATATCATGGCCATTAAAAAAAACATTTTAACGGCTGTACATGTAGGAATATCTGAAGATTTTGCTGTCAAACTGGTTGCAATGCCACTTTATAGCAAGCACAGAAACCTGCTTCAGCATTGTATGTTTATTATTTTCTGAGGATTTTTCCTTTAGCCAGGTAAGCTCAAGGACTACCAGGTCAAAAAAAACTCAAAAATTATAATAAAAAAGAACAGACCAATGAGATCAAAGCAAACAAATCACACAATATATAAAACATTTTTTCATAATCCATCTAACAATCATGTATTTAAGAACTTACACCAGCTTAAGTAAGGTAAGGATCAGGTAAGGATGAACATTTCTCTCCTTGAATAACAGAAACTAGTATAACACCACTATCACAATTTCCTTGTCCTAAGCAAAATACATTTAAAGTTAACAGTCTGCCACTGAGTCCTGACCAAGCAGATAGATGTTGTGTTTTGAGTTGTATTGGAAATACAGAGCAGTTACAAGGCATCTGAAACAGTACTGAAGGTTTACAGCATGTTGGCGTGTTAACATCATAACAAGAACTGGATATGGTGTTTCAAGATCACGCCCATTTGTTCTAAGGAAAATGTATATCACCGAAACATCTGCATGCTGCAGTTGGCCAGCGAGACACATTGGCAGCAGGACGCCTATAACCAGGTCTCTTGACACAAGTTGAAATGTTTGTTTTGACTTGTGTACTTATCTGTTCAATTTTATAATTTCCAAAAAGAAGAAATTTAAGTTTTATAATTTTTTGCACCTTAAGTGCATTAGTGTTTTACAGAGGGCAACTAACAATGTCATTACTGGTAATTTAAGCAGACCAATATCTAGTGTAGGCACTAATATCACTCAAATTCCAATGGACACAGGTATTTAAGCTGGTTGGCTGACATGTTTAGCCATGTCTGGGATTTGAGCACTTTATACATTACTCCATGATTCCATACGTTAGCTACTCTATGACGTGATATTAATCACGGACTGTATACTGTATATACTGACAGCTAAAGTTTACACACTGTCCGTTGATTTAAGTTTTGATAGTCTGGTCATTTACCATAACCTTATTTGGACCCATGAAAAAGGCACAGTTAATGCTAGCTAGATTATCAAAGTGTCGAAAGGGGATCAGAGGTAATGTTGGCAAGCTAAGCTACTTAGATTCCACATCCTTAATAAAAACTAGTCAGCTTAGCTTGCTGGCTTTCACTTCTGAGTGAAAAACACATTTAACCGCACAACGGGTCCTCCCAAAAATTTTAAATTGTAAAGTCTAAAGGCTATGACGTGTTCCAATAAGTAGCACGCCACGGATGTTGATAATGTGTCTCCTAGCAATGCTGGCACCAAAATGTCAGTCAACCTGTCCAAAAGAATCACACACCCAGAAGCTTGGACACTGTTCCCACTAATAAAAAAAAATATCACTTTAGCTTACATTTCCTTATACAAAAAGTGAGACTTCAAATTTCAGTTTGACCTCAACATGCAAAAGCTAATTTAATTAGTATGCTAATAAATTGTTAACACAGCAATAGTTAGACCAGATAGTATGTTAGCTAACTAACAAGCTGAAATTATCTAAACATAAAATCAGTCAGATGTATCATCAGAAACAATTGCAGTTGTTCAAAAGAAAATATGTTGACAGTGTTTCTCGAGAGCTTAAGACTTTCAACATGGCTGCCAGAGGTTGTGCGACAACAGTAAGTTCTTTTATGCGAGATGCTCTTTTATTAGGGCAGTACGAGCCCAGATTTATTACTAGCAGGAATGTCAGAGCATACAGTCTGGTATTTCATAATGAAGGAATGCTGATGAAGTATTCATTCACTTGACAATAAAAACAGTGAAATTATTTCTAGCTAAGTCCCCGTCACAGTTTGCAAAAGAGTTTCTCTTTGCATTCAGAAGTGATTTAAATGTAGTTATTAAATTATTCTCCACTGAGTTGACAGCTTTAAAAGTCTGTATGGCTAACAGAAAAAAATATTTGTATCACACATCAGCTATTTCCAAAACTACAGCTTGTACTGAAATCTATGCGGCATATAACAGTGTGCATCGTTGGCATGTGCTTCCTTCCATCACATACGTAGGGCAGGGTGTAGAGAAACAATCACCAGCAGCTATGTAATGACTAAAAATACAATTTCAGTAAAGTTTGAAAATGATTCAAAGTGATTCCCTAATTCTATAGAGAAAAAATCTGCAGGAACACAGTAAATGGTATAAAGAAAATAATTTGCTCTTCTACCATGTGAGCTTTCATAACCACTACAGAAAATGTGGAATGTATCTGCTACAAATTCTGTTAAAAACCAAAATGTATAAAGAGCACAAGAATAAAAAATAAAAAGCAGGAGAATTATGACAGTCCTCAGCCCTATGAGCAACAATGTCCAACAATCTGTTTGTGCTGATTAAGTGTTCATCACTGAATCTGTCCATTTGTTAGTAGTTCTTTCTTTATCTCCAGTCTCTTCCAGGTTCTTGTAATATTCATTTGTTCAGCCTAATACAGTAATTATTGCTTGTCTACGCTACGAAGCAAGTGTGCCTCGCTAAATAATTTATTTTTACCAAAAAGTAAAAATTATAAACACTTTATCAGGTGAACAGTCAGTGCAAGGAGGAACAACACAGAGACACCCATTTAACCAGTGTTGACATTGGTTGACACCACACTGAGACCAATGAATTCAAATGTCTTTGAGATTATTCTGTGATTGTTTTAAATCACAGCACTACTGCGTTAGACACACCAGGACACAAAAGAAACAGGCAAAGACATTCACAGACTGAGTAACCCGAGCAACATGTTCCTGAGGCCTGGCGGAAGTTCCCCTACAGATGTGTGTGTTACATATCACACCGCTGTGTGTTTCGAATTCTCATTTTCATTTCTGGGCGACTCAGGAACCTTCCTGGTGAACTGGCTGAAGCTGGCGGCCCTACACCTCGCCCTCGGTACTCCTCCTCCTCCTCCTACGTCTCCGGCCAAGCCCTGCGTTGGACCTGAGGGTAGAGTACTGTAGCGGCCTGGGATGGAGTGGCCCTGGCCCGGGTGGAGCATGTGGCTGCTTGGGTGGAGGGTGGCGTCCTTGGAGAAGAGGCTCTGGATGAGCTGGAATTTTTCCTTTTCTTCCCGTAAGAAGACCTCGACCAGGAGCTTCTTCTCTTGTTTGAGCTGCTCCATGATGGTTTTGGGAACGTCGGGGATCACCCAGGCGACCACGAGGCTAAGGAACATCACCAGATTCTGGAGGAGGAAGAGAAGAGGAGAAAGGGATGATGTGAGAGAGAGAAAGTAGATGCATAGGAAGACACATAAAGCTTGACAACAAAATTATGTTACAAGGAAGTTACAGAATCTGTATGTACACACGTTGTCAATAAAAATATCTGTATATGAACCAACAGTCTAAGCCTTTGTAATGTCAAAAAATATACTGATACAATATTTAAAAAATGTAAAAACTTCTTTGTCTAACTTCTGTTTGGGGGATAATCATGCTCTAAGTTTTGGAACAGCAGCTCCCATAATTTAAGGGGTTTGGGTGATGTCATTATTTCTACACTGACTTATGGATGTTATATATAGATATATAGATATAGATAGATATAGATTATATCCTCAGAAACAATACACACATTGATGCTAATGGTAGCAATCACTGCTAAAGGCTTTAAAGTACCTTAACAACCACTGCTGCTGACTGTGCTGGTAATCGGCTAAATCAGTGGGCCAAACTAGAATAAACTTCAAGAACTTTCCATTGTTTTTAGAACACTGGCATGCACTTCCCGTGCTTCCCTCTGGACGCATGTCTCACAGTTTGAAAACCTCTGATCTTTGAGAGACATTTGAGAGACATTGTAAGGAATTTCCTTATATCTGAAGGAAATTTGGTAGACATGTGTTAGTGAGGCGGACAGACGGAAAGACCTGTTTATCACTTAGCTGGTCGCTAACTGACTGAATACAATGCAATCCGCCTAATTAGAAAAGACAGGCCCACACATACTCACACACAATTACTTTGGCCTTTTATTATACAAATCCATAAAATTCAACTGCTGAATACCACAAAAATGATACACCTACATATATGAAACCTATCAAAGCGTAGTGTGTGTGATTTAACCCATACTGCAGATTAGATGATGTATTGGAAAAAATTCCAAAAGCTTGAACTCGTTAAAGATGTCCGACTAATTCCCTCATGTAATTAGTTGGCTTTTCCCTTCATGTTGTGTCTTTCTCTCTGTGTGTTGTTGTGTTTTTAAATGACTGGACAAACACAATGAGCTCATACCTGGAACAGTATGACAAAAGCCAGTCTTGCAGCCAGGACACACCAGAACTGTTTGGAGAACGCGTATGCGTCTGGAGACCAGGGGGGTTCCCTGTAGTCTTTGTACCTAAAACAAAACACACATGAATACAGAATCAATGCTACAAATAAAGTAACTCAAACTTCTTTTGTTTGTTCCATGCCTGTTGAAAAAAATATATTGAAATGGGCTTTGTTTGGCAACCTGTGGGTATTTCAGCAGCTCAGACAAACTTTCCTCCTCTGTTGTCGTTTTTATCCTGTATACAGGCTGATTTACCTTTACCTGGCTAAGACCTAGCCTCATTAAAACATACTCCTCCTCCACTCCTCTTGGGACCCTTTAAACTTTATTAGGATTCCTTTCCTTTGTTTTCTTTGTAGTAAACACTCTTTATTGTGCTGGCAAAACGACAGAGCAGAAAACTCAAACCTCATGTCGAGTAATAGTAACTAATAGCAGAGGCTTAAAATGAGGACGGACTCAAAGGGAGAGACGAGGGAGGAGAATGAGAAAGCAAGAAAGAGGAAAGGAACACAGGAAGACGAATTTGAGGGAAAAAGAGATAAAGAGAGAGAGAGTGAGTAAAAGGAAATGGAGAAAGACAAGAGATAAAAAATGACAGAAGGTTTATAGCAGACTTGTTAGATAAAACACAACTGCAGAAGAATTTATTTGACTGGGCAGTTTGAGGATGTGGTCTCATCCAGTACAACACACAATAACAGCTGTATATCTGTTTTGGTCATTAATGACAAGTCCAATTTCAGTTCAAGGTTTGATGGAGTAGAGGATCTAACACATATATATGAAAATCAATTTGCTTTAGTCTTCAGTGGTTTATTTATAAAATTAGGTTATTTTATGGAAGAAGAAAAAAGGAACTCACTGACACTAAAACTCCCCTTGTTTGTCGCTGGCAGGCTGCTCTCATGTACAACATAAAGCCAGCTGAGTAATGCCGGATTCTTGTGTTTTACTTGTTGCTAAGTGCACTGACAAGTTTGGTGCAAATGCTGCATTAGCAGACTGAGAGGCAATAACAATGAAAACATGGTGTATTATTGTAACCTGTGGCAGGTGGACAATTTAGGTGCCATCACTGCTGCTGCTGCTGAATCTATTGGATGCAGTGCAATAAGATAAAAAAACCCACATTAAACAAAGTAAAATGATCTCAAGTTTCTGCTGTCTAAAGAGCATAACACAACTGCAAACTCTAGATTTGGAAGGAGAAAAACCTTGATGCCTTGTTATTTTCTGTCTCTAAAAATGCAAAAAACTGAGTACAAACAAGGATTTACTAACTTAGTGGATTAGCATTCATGGGCAGACATCTGGGTTGAGCATTAACACCCATACACTAACAGTTTGGATGAGCCAACTCATTGCATACGTTTGTGTTCAGTAATTCCTTCTATGAAGCCAAGTTGATGGAGAAGTTTGACCGAGGTGGTTCCTGTTGGATGCAGTCGCTCATAAGGAGGGCCTCATCCTCTTTGTGCTCAACTTCAGGGTTTATTTTGTTTAATTTAGCTTACTTTAATGTAACTATTTGGATGTAGTCAGTCACATATGGAAAAACAGCAGGATTCAGCCAAAATCAACTCTTTAGCAAAACACACCAGCTGTTTTGACAAAAGTGACAGCTTAAAAGCCTGCTTTACATAATCCAATTTCTAACTATTATCTCATTTAGGCTAAAACTTCTGCACAATCTGAGGAGCATAAAATGTAAATGTACTGATTAATTTAACTTTTTTCCCCAACAATGGTGGCCTGATGGCAATGCATATAAGCACAGAGATAGCCCACAAGAGCAGAGATCCAACAGAAACATCTCGTAGAGACATGCCAACGCAGGGACTGCTGGATTGTAACACTGCAAAGTGCCGGCCAGAAAGGGACATTTCAGCAGCAGGTTACCAATCTGACCATCTAACAACCCTCTACAGATATATTATGCTCAGTAAAATACTTTCTTCTTGCCCTTGTATTTATGCCTTCAAGTTGAACTATTTCTTGAAGAGAGTAGTGTACAGTGAAGAATTGTTTTGTGTTATGGAGCTTTTGGGCTCCATTTTTAACAACAGCTATTTTAAAGTAACAGTAACCAAGAGAAGCAAGATGAAAACATCTGTCCCAAACATGTAAGAAGAAGACATGTTTTCTGCAGGACAGTTCTACCGTAATTTTCGGACTATAAGCTGCTACTTTTTTCACACGCTTTGAACCCTACGGCTTAAACAATGGTGCGGCTAATTTATGTTTTATGGGCTAACGAGCTTCATGCCGCCAATACATTTAGGCCTGTCACACCAGACCAATGAAATCCCAGTGGACCAATGAAACCGTTCGAATCACCGTAAATCAAACACAGTCAGACTAAATTCTTCAGATCAGTCTTTTTTTTTCTTTTTAAATTCAGATGGTGCTGCTTATATTCAGGTGCGCTCAATAGTCCAGAAATTACGTTACTCATCATGCTGGTCCTTGTACCTCTTGATGAACCACTGAATGCATTGCACATAGGCAGACATTAGCAAACACAACATACACAAGTCTGTTTCCACTATATTACGATTAGCTGCCTGCTAATCATTTACACTGCATGGTCTACATGAAGAAAAGCCATGAAGAGCTTCAACTCATATGGAGTCAAAGTCATCGAGGTCCAAAGTATTGCTGACCCCAGCCAAGTAAGTGTCTGGAAACATGGACGTAGGACTACGATAATCTATCTGAAATTGTTTATATTTATATTTAAACTGTGCCTTTCTTGCCATAGTGATGATACAAGAATCCCAATCATTCCTTTTGCAAACATTTGATGCATTGTGCTGTGACTGTTGACTTTAAATTGTGATATATTTCATATGACTTCCACTGTGAATAAATCTAGATTTTTAATAAGGGAATGAAAACACAACATAAAGATTTGCCATAAATTTGCCATGAGAAGGTAAGAGCATTTTCTTAAGGGCTGGGGAACTAATGCTCTTAACTTGCCACTATGTTTTTATATGGCATGCATACACTGTCATGGCACCCAAGAGCAATTATGTCCTTTTATGGGGGGTTATGTGCCAGACTATAGCTGTGTCCCATATTGCATACTTGCGTACTCAAACATAGTATTTTGAGTGCACAAGTGCATTCACACTAGTAAGTATGGCAAAATGAAGTGTACTGTGATTACCTGTATGATGTAACCAAAACGACCAGAAATTTGAGTGTGGAACGCTGCACACTCTCACCCTTAATGTCGCCATCTTGGCTACATAGCGGATGACGAGGACCACCAACGTATGAAAATGGCGGCTGCGGTTGCGATTGTTATGGCTAAAAGTAAAAGCATGTTCCTTTGTCATAAATTAATTGAAGTCAGGTAAGCAAACAAGCTGGCAGATATTTCAACATGTGGCAATCGTGGTAAAATGTTGGTGATAATGCAGCGCCCGGCTGCAGTCTGCCATTAAATAGAAAAAGAAGAAGACGCAGTCAAAGGTTGCGATCATCATTTCCAGTAAGCGCACAAATGCAGTATTCGATTTGAGACAACACTACCTGTCAAAAATGAACGCACTACACAAGTCAGTACGTAGTGTACACATGTAAGTGTACTAAAGGAAGTGCGCGATTTGGGACACAGCATATGTCTTGGCTGAGGACAGGAACTTCTGAAGTTTTGTTGTCACCATGCGGTTGCCAGGCAACCATTGAAGACTTAATAAAGGTCCCTGCTCCCAGCAAACAAATAGTCTGACCCACAATCCCCCATAAAACTACAACATTCTTACACTAGTGTTTTTTTTATTGTTTTTGTTTTTGTTAATTAAAGAAATTAGACATAATTGAATAATTAGTGAGCTTTAGAGGTGCTGATAGCAGATTTGAGTTCCTTCAGACATAGCCAGACTAAATTCTCTATTTATATTGTATTGACTTGTTTTTTTAAAGTCTTTGCTTTAAATGGTTTTATTTATATATCTGTATATATTTATGTTCTTGTATGCACCTATGCACCAAAACAAATGCCTTGTATGTGAAAACCTACTTGGTAATAAATCTGTTTCTGATTCTTGTTTTTATGCTAAGCTAAGTAAAGCTAACTGTCTGCTGGATAGCTTCATATTTAATGGATGGACATGAGGTATTAGTCTTCCATTTAAGTCTCAGTAAGAAAGTGAATAAGCATACTTACCAACATGCCAACCTGTTGCTTTAAATAACCAAAGATATTGGATTTTGGTCTTTTAAAAACAAGTTTAAATTTGTTTTGTTTTCCAAACATTTTATTAAAATTTCTCATGTATTTATATTTTTTTCCAGAAATTTCATTCCTTCCTACCTAATTCAACTATCAGAGCCTGGCGATTACATTTTTCATCACAACTGTAATAGCAGGCTGTAAATAAATACTTTCTGCTTGTAAAGTGTGAACTGTCAAGGTGTCTTTGATTTTCATGTCTCAACCAATAGCTAAGCTCAGCCTCCTGTCAATCACAACACTGTCAAAAAATTTTTTTGATCAAATATCAAAAATATCAGTTAAAATATCTGCTGTGAAAAAGGAGTTTATACATCAAAGCTTAAAACTGGATTTAAATCATTAACTAGCTCGATCAAAGATTTTAAAAAACTAATTAGAACAGAAAGCGTATGCTGGGATTCATTCTTGTTCTGTCCAATCACACTGGAAACTGTCTTTTACAGTAAACACACATCATGTCAGGTTAATGTGATGGCTCAGATCAAAGTTTTAAAATGAGACAAGTGACATCCGCACACAAAAACTCCTCTGAAGCCAAAATAGATGGAATGGCCTGATTAAGCGGGTTTACTAAGAACTTGACTACCAGTATAGAAATAATAGAGGGGAAGGGCGATAAGTGTGTGTGCATTGTGTGTGTGTTAGCAGGGTCTTATGGTGTCTGATTTCCTCTCCTTATACAGTCATGAGTGAGGAATGCTGCCTGTGAGAGTCAACTCTTCTCTTCCTCTCTTTTTATCTTTGATCTATTTATCTTTGTTTTACTTGCTCGCCAATATCTTGCAGTATTTTGTTGTGGATCAACTTCCAATGTGAACTAAAGTGTAAAACAAGACCTCCCGTCCTGTCAGGCTCCAGTCAATTTAACTTAACCTGTCTGGGTGAAATTAAATACAAAATGTTATTATCTAAGAACATTTTTCTGTGTGTGTGTGTGTGTGTGCATTTTCTAGACACTCCATGTTTGGTTATAATAGTGCAGCTCGGCAACAACTGGAGCATCTAACTCCATATTCTTTCATAAGACCTCTCACTGAGATTATCGTTTGTAAGTGAGAGAGGTGAGTTTGTGTGTGTGTGTGTGTGTGTGTGTGTGTGTGTGTGTGTGTGTGTGTGTGTGGGTGTG
>JAVQJL010058590.1:0-46142 GCA_036024295.1 Nannoperca obscura | reverse complement strand
TAAAGTCATCTTCATTGAAAAGTACAGTGCTTTTCCTTCAAAAATAAGGACATTTCAATGTGACCCCAAACTTTTGAACGGTAGTGTATATATATATATATATATATATATATATATTAGTATGAATGAAACCCTTCATGTTGTTATCAGGTGAAGACCTCATATCTCCATTAAGAGAAAAGCAGACTAGATGGACTAAGGTGCATTTTTGCATTAGTTCTGTCGTATTTTGAAATAGTTTCAAAAGAAAAATCCCTCGAAACACTAGAGCCGTTAAATTGACATTTAAAGCAGCACCACCTGACTCTTTTTATATTACAAAATTGCACCATTGAATCCTTTTGGATTGTGGGGGGATTTAAGGAGATTTGGGGGTGCTACTTACAAACATGAACATCACCTGCTGGAGATACAGGGTTTTCACAAGATCATTACTATGTTATAGCACAGCTCACAGATGATCTCGCTTCCTTAAGAATGTGATATTTCTCCTGGATATGATGAGGCCACAACCTTATATACAATCACAGTTAATGTACTGCTGTTTACACTGGTGTCATTTTGAATAAAATGTTAATGTGAGATGTCTCATGTAGCCGATGACAGAAGAGGGGATAATCTACCTGCTGTCTTCCTTTAAAACCATATGTGTTCTTTCTGTAGTTGGTCTTTTTCCTTGACACAATTATTTCAATATAAAACCGTGTAGATGTACTAAAACCAGTACAGAGCCTGAACACGCATTCTTGGGCAAAATGCTGAATCGCAATCAACTTTCTGATTCGAATCAGCTAAATGGTCAAAAGTAAACTGCGTTTGGTCCTTTTTAAATTGTGAGATTGCGCAGAAGTGTAAACTGAATGAAAACGAGGCCTCCTGCGGTTTTGTAAGTTTGTTAAACATCTACAAATGTGAGTTAAAAGGTCTCAAATGTGACCGAAGCAAGAATCTCTGCATGTTTTCATCCAGGAGTTAAGCCCAAGAGGAAGTAAGGAATCATTAACAGGAGTGTGCGGAAGGTTTTATAAAATTACATATGAATCTTTTGTACTTTTCATGTGAATATTTTTTACCTTTCACAGTTGGTGTGATTGTGACAGCACATTAATAATAACCATTTTATTGGGAGTTTTTTTAATACATAATTTCCTGTTTGGTCAGTAAGTCCCATAATGTAAATGTGTAGTGTATATAAATAAAAACAATCACTTTGGTAGCTAATTTGATTGAACACATTGTGACCAGTTGCTCTACTGTGGGGGGGGGGGGGGGGGCGTAAATACATAAGAACATTTTATGAAGAAATGGTCATTTTTGTATGGAATTATTTGCATACATTATGTGTGTCATTAAAAACACTTAAAAACTCCAATGTGTTTTGGTCCTTCACAGGGAGTGAAAAACATGATTTTTCTGTATTCAGTTCTCTTTCCTCTTATTTCAAACACCAGACCTCTTATATAAACTGCATTAAATCCTGAGGTCACTGGTAGATACGATGACCTTGCGGTGCAAAATGTTGGACACAATGCACTAACAAAATGTAAAACAACATTTTAGAGAATGTAACAAAACCAAAAACCGCAAACACAAGATTTTTGAAAACACAATGTAACAGAAAGCAACTTTTGTTGGAGATTTTGGTTTTGTTATCGTGTTTTCTGTTTTATTGTGTTTTGCACCACAGGGCCACCATGGCCACGTTTTCAACGATGATATGAAAAACAGGTCTCATTCTTAAATAATTCAGATGTTATTTTCTTCAGACCATTATGATTAAAAACATAAATAAGTCAATTAAACCATAAAATATTGATTGAATTGTATTAAATTTGGTCTGTCTAAAATGGTAACGGGTGTTAAATTCAATAGAAATGTGAAAACTTAGACATAATCCACTGCAGGTTACAACAGACTGTTCCTGCCACCTAGTGAGGATAACTGAAAACTACAACAATAGTGTTTCTCTAAAGGAGAAAGAGGATAAGAGACTCATTTTATTAGTTTGAATTATTTGATTCATGTTTACTATATCACCTGATTTCTTTTCTTTTTGTTCCTTCATGTGGGAAGTAGCTTTGTCATTTCCGCTGACAGCAGCAATACACTCAATAAATACGTAATACTCATACAACTTAACATCCAGTTTTACCCTTTATTTCCTCTTTAAGCTTTAAAGGTGGAGAAGTCACCTTATTCCATGCTGACATTATTTAGCCGGTTCCAGCTCTTTGTAAAAACGACATGATGTTTACATTTTGAAATAATCACAGCTAAGACTTTTTATCAGATCATCATATTCCTGATGTCCTGTGCTTCATTTTATACACAATTCCCCCAATTTCAGCCTGACATATTTGGCATCTTTGGAACCACCATTTGGGTCCATCAGGTTTTTTTTAACCAAATATGTGGAGACATGAGAGGAAACGAGAGAGTGAGAGATGCAAAAAAGGTGCCCGACCGGATTCGAACCAGAGACGCTGCCGCTCATGTCGGCAGCTTAAATGAACGCAGAGGATTTTTTTCCAAAATTAGGTTTCTTGCTAATTATACATAAAAGTTCCAGTGGTAACTCTAAAGCAGGCCAGGTATCGTTTTCCTCACAGGATTTAAAACAAGTTATCCCAACTTTCAGGCATGCTGGGAGATAAAGAACGGATGGTTTATCATCAGTGATCATGAGCCAAACAACTGAGTATAACAGCTTTATTTAAAGTTTTAATATTCAACTTTTCATTTATAATTAAATATTAACATTCATTTAAGTATACAGGTTCCAAAGCACACTGTACAGATATTAGTACATAAGATAATTTCTTTTTTCTGTACTTAAAACAAAACATTAGCACAAACATATTACACATATATGACACATAAGAGTAAATGAGCATGCAAGAACATTAAATTAATGAAATTAAGGAAAGGATCACACAAAAACATAATGGGACACATGCACGATCATTTCTATGATCTAAATATGCAAATTAATACAACATGAGTCAGGGAAATGGCTTATTTTAACTTTCTTAATTATCAGAGCAGACTGAAACTTGACTTTCTAGTTCTACACTTTCTAGTTCTTTTTTTTTTTTTTTTACCAGATTTTGTCAAAGGGGAAACAAAAATTTGAAGAGCAGGC
The DNA here is from genome assembly GCA_036024295.1 of Nannoperca obscura. NCBI lineage: Eukaryota > Metazoa > Chordata > Actinopteri > Centrarchiformes > Percichthyidae > Nannoperca > Nannoperca obscura. The sequence goes on along the minus strand of JAVQJL010058590.1, from coordinate 43,000 downwards.
ATGAATTAAGACTTCCTGCAGCATCCAAGCCTGAAACGATCCAGTTTCCTGTGATTTCTTAGGTGGAGTATAGGCATGACAGCAGACCCCAAAGTGGAGCTAATGGTTCTTGGAATACCAATGACACATACGAAGACATTGAAACTACTGATCAGGTGTTGGCCAATTGCTAACAGAAGTACTGGAGGAACATAAGAGAAGACTGCCATTACCAAGCTGTTGATGAGAGTCTGAATGGCTTTTTGCTTCTGTGGGTGGATGTTATTTTTGCCAGGGTCAGACTTAATTAGAGTATGGAAGATGAAGGAATCGCAAATTCCAATTATTACAATAGCCACAATAAATGGCACAATGGAAAAAATTGTGAAGTATAACTTGTAAAAAAGAAAGTATACAATCCCTTGGGCGACCGTCAAAGTCCAAACAATGCCAGCCATCACAACCCTGGGAGTCAGACTTTTCCTCTTCAAGTAGATGATTGGATGAACCACAGCCAGGTAACAGTCCAGACAGATACAAGCCATCAGGAGGGGTCTCCCACATACGTTCAAGGCAAAAACACCGCTCCAAATCGCTTCAACCACCGAACTATTCCAGAAGAAAATATTTAATAATCCAGGTGGGATGAAGGCCAAGAAGACAAAGTCCATGGTGGAGAGGTTCAGTATGAAAAAATCATTTGGTGTGAATACAGTTCCTTTCCTGTATGTCTTAAACATCTCCCAGAGGATGGCAATAGATGCAGGAAAACCAAAAGCAAAGCACAGCACTGTACAAACAGCCCAAATATATCTGCCCTCTTCAAGTCCGTCACACACCTGAAAATCAAATTGTTCCCAGACAAATTCAGATGAGGCCGAGGTGTTGGAAAGACGCTTGGAGCGAAGAAGTATCTCAAGCACCATTATTGAGCAGAGCAGTTGGGAGGATAAAATACCTGAGAGGCAGATTTATTACTTTATAGCATGACAAACAAACACATACACACTACATGCTGCAAACCAGTTAGTAATAGGAAATATTTAAAGAACAGGCAAATGAAGAAGAAATTCCTGTCACTCTCAAATGTTTCGACACAGACACAAACTGTACCTTTTTATGAGGTTTTGTAGAGATGTTTGTGCTGAGCTGCTACTGTGTCTTGTTGCCTTGACAAAAGTGTCTGTTGCAAATGTATGTGCATTCACATCATTTAAATTCACGACTTGCTGTCAGTGGCGGTTTTGCAAATCTTCCTATTTATGGAAAAGAGCAGACCCGCAGAGCACAGGAGGTTCACAAAGGCCCATAGGGAGAGAAATAATGAGGGACTGCACTCCTGGTTGATCTCTTCTCAACTGATGGGGAGCAAGCCAAAGTTCATCAAAGTCATTACAATTCATCCTGAGGGGACCATGAATGTCTGTACTAAATGCCATGGCAATCCATCCGATAGTTGTTGAGACATTTTTCTTAAAACTACAAATGTCATCTCATGGTGGCGCCAGAGGAAAATTCAGATGATCCCAATAAAGTCATTAGGATTCAACATCTAATGATAATATACTGGATCTTACAGGTAAAGGTGGCAAAGGAAAAGTAAGGGGATCACCAGTCAGCAGGATTCATCCTCTACGCACCACGGATATCTGTACTATGTTTCTTGGCAATTCATGCAGTAGTTGTTAAGATATTTCACCAAAAGCCAAAAATATCAATTTGCTGGTGGCATAGGATTCAAAATCATGGGATCACCAAATGTAATTATTTATCCTCTGGGGACCACGAATGACTGTACAGCATTTAATGGCAGTCCATAAAATAGCATGGCCAAAAAAACGAAATAAAAATGACTTTGAAAAGAGCAAAGACAGGTCTACCATACATCCAACCTTGAACTGAGTAAATATTGAAACACTCAAATGAATGTACCCTAAAATATCCATTAACCTTTATCCATCAAAATTGATGCAAATATCATCAGAATTTGCAAACAATGTGTTGTGGAAAGCAAATGTTGTTTTAGAAGTTAGCAGGTGGAAAAAAACAAGGCGGGGGCCAAATTTTACTTCTCGCACATAACAGGCAAATGAAGTGCCAGGGCTCAGTTCTGTTATTACTTGCTGTCATTGCTGATTGATAATCTCACAAGTATTGCTGAAGTTAACCAGAGGTCACTGGGTTGAACGAGCAACCAGTCTTGAGCGGAGGTCTTAAAAGAAGCCAAGTGTCAGGTAAAAGGAGGTGGGTGGAACTGTTGCCTTCACTGTGCACTGTTGGCATTCTGCTGCTTTTTTCTGGTAAACATTACCGGTGTGCTCATGGTGCATGCAAACACCTTGACCTTTCTACCAGCATTACAGCAAAAGGGTCAAATGCAGCAGCTAAATGTGGGGAGGCTCCCAGTACGCGAAGGCCAGGAGGAAACGGTAGAAATAGCCTTGTATGACCTGATTTATTTTTCTGGACTAAAAATAGATTTATGTCCCAATTAGGGAAAAAAACCTATCAAACTCACCATCATCTACGGAAATGCTCAACATTTATGTTTGCACAATGGCAGCTCTTTCTGTGCTGAGATTTTCAAACAGCTTCTCAGGTGGAGCCCTTCCTCTGCGATGCTGCCTTCACGTAAGCCCTCCATTCTGAAGCTGTATATAAATCTAAAAGTTCTCGTTGAACATTCAAGTTGTGGGCAGTAAAATCACAAATAACGACAGAGTGTGTTTCTGTTGGGTGAAAAGGCCGAGTGGTCAGCAGTGAAAGGAAGTGAATAAAATGTTTTTTGTGCCTTCTTGTGATAATTACGATACTCGTAAAGGCAGCAACAGCAGCCTCCATGACGCTCATCATCTGCTATTTTTGTCCTCCGCCCGCCGCCATTGCTGCTACATTAGGAACGTCTTTCAGCAGCTGTGTCCGGTCAATTTGAAACATTTAACACATTTGTTTTGTATGTAATGTTTAGCGTTTACCGCCGGGACAACGCAGTCCACCGACTACATGGACTCAACCTAGCTTACTTCTGGTGAAATTACGCAACGTTAGCAGAGACAATAAGCTACATTTGTGGAATAGCTAGGCGGTTGCTGCAACGCGTTCGGGGTCTTCTTTTTTCCTCCTGGTTATCAGCTAGTTCTCACCCAAAGGTTATTTGTAGACGCTTTGAACATGTCGCTACACGGTAAGCGTAAAGAAATCTACAAATACGAGGCGCCGTGGACAGTTTACGCCACGAACTGGAGTGTCCGACCGGACAAACGTTTCCGACTGGCGCTCGGTAGCTTTGTGGAGGAGTACAACAACAAGGTAACTTCAAGGAACACATCTTGTCCCGTGTTGCTTTTTAATGGCAGTCATGAGCAGCGGCGGCGATACCGTTGTACGCACATCTTAAATGTAACCGATTGGAGGAGCTTTACTGGATTAATGAAAAGTATATTATTATTTAGCAGTAGAATTGTTTTGCTCCCCCTCCCCTGCTCGAGGCCCCATATCAAAGCCAACTGAAAGTAACGGTTCAGAGCATATTGATCAACTAAACGGGTTTAAGAAACGATGTCTGATTAGATCACGTGTACTGGTGCGGAATGTCCGGCTAAATGATGCAGTTTTGAGAAACACATTTTCCATTACAATACAATGTCAAACTAAGTTTTCTGTGGGAGGTCAGTTTCAGACATTTGGTAACAGTTTAGTAGTATAATTAATTTAATCAAATTATAAATAAATATATACTTGTTTCACTTGAATTGTCTTATTTTCCTAATTTGTGCTTATATTTTCTTTTCTTACATTACTGGAATTGGGTTTATCCGTTTTATTATTAAAAAAATCTATTGTTTATAATCCTTTATATTTAAATTTTCTGCCCTGTGTGAAGCACTTCCTAACTTGGACTTTGAAAAGTGCTATATAAATAAAGATCATTATGTACGAATCAGGACGGGTATTAATAAAGTGCTTTATGTTTAACAGGACATGGGATATTTTCATCATCAATTAAATCATTGTTTGACAAATTCCAATCTCAAGTTTTTATATTTAACCTAAGTTTAAGTCATAATGCGTGTCGTTTACCGTTTCTGTATCGGCTGACAACTAACTTCAGTTAATCAGTTATTAAAATTGGCATTGATCAGTTTTCTGTTGACATGACTTTGACTTTGATTAGTGTAGCTGTAAATAGCAACAAAATCGGTTTATTGATACAGTTGCTGCCGGCACAAGAGGGAACTGGAAACATGGTGATATTTCAAAGAATGAAAAATTCTGAAATGACAATGGAAATTCACCAGTGACTGACTGTAACACTACACTGGCTCACTCGAGGTGAGTTGGTATTGTGTCTCCACAGGTTCAGATAGTTGGTCTGGAGGAAGAGAGCTCAGAGTTTGTGTGTCGAAACACTTTCGACCATCCCTACCCCACGACCAAGGTCATGTGGATTCCCGACACCAAAGGAGCGTACCCTGACCTGCTGGCCACCAGCGGAGACTACCTGAGAATCTGGAGGGTAAGTCTGACCCAAGGGCTCCTGTACTGGTAGAAAAAACATTACAGAGCCCTTTATAACCTAGACACCGCATTACACACTCCTTAGTTAAGGATGAATCATGCGGACATCATTCCGACATCCAGCTCAGGCCCATGATTCAGGCTCTTGTATGCCAGAGCATGAAACCAAACTAACTCACATTAACAGCATGGAAAAGAAAAAAGAACTTATGTGAACATGACATAAGGCCCTGTTTTGTTTTGTTTTTCCTTTTTTTTTTTTTACTTTACAGATATTATACATGATACTCCAAATTCAAACTGATTGTGCTATGAATGCAACAAAGCCTTCTAAGTTTATTAAATTGTCAATCTATATTGAATGTACAATATTTATGACCAGACAGCTATAGTGAGTAAATTCAGCCTCCCCCTGTTTCTTTATACTGGAAAATGTTGATAGTTTTTCTTGCATAAAAAAGACTATTGTGCATGTGGTCTGTATCAACTCACTGAAGTGCACAAATATTGACAATAAAACGTTTCTACTGACAGGTGAGCGACACAGAGACCCGTCTGGAGTGCCTGCTCAACAACAACAAGAATTCTGACTTCTGTGCACCACTCACATCCTTTGACTGGAATGAAGTGGACCCAAACTTGTTAGGTAAAAACGTGACGTTGTTGTCTTTTATCGACATATCCCACATAGAAAACTAGAAGATGGAAATTACATGATTGTTTTTGTGTTTTCTGTGTGCAGGCACTTCCAGTATCGACACCACCTGCACAATCTGGGGGCTGGAGACTGGACAGGTGCTGGGCAGGGTCAACTTAGTGTCGGGTCATGTTAAGACGCAGCTCATTGCCCATGACAAAGAGGTAACTGTCATGACGTGATGGATCAAACCTTCAAGAATTTTATTGTCACTAATTTTTAATGCTTTCCCATCTTCCAAATGCTCTTCACTGGTCTGCGGTCCTGTTTGATCAGAACCCACTTTCTGTTTGCATCGCAGGTGTATGACATCTCTTTCAGCCGAGCCGGCGGCGGCAGGGACATGTTTGCCTCAGTGGGAGCGGACGGCTCGGTGCGCATGTTTGACCTCCGTCACCTGGAACACAGCACCATCATCTACGAAGACCCCCAGCACCACCCACTGCTCCGGCTCTGCTGGAACAAGCAGGACCCCAACTACCTGGTCACCATGGCGATGGACAGCATGGAGGTGAGCGAGTGCTGCTCCCTCTTTCAATACATACTTAAAACGGAAGCCTGGAACTTCCCTTTCACTGTTTTTCTGCTCCTTTTGTATGGAATTCGAAAAAAAACTTCATCCATCATGTTCTGTATTTCTATGTTGATGTAAAGCACCTCGCTTGCTTGTAAGCAATTGGTCTACCTGTTGACAGCACTTTGAATTGCATCCGTGTATGAAAGGTGCTATATAAATAAACTTGCCTTGACACTAGAATGTAAAAAAACAAAATTAGAGACTAAAGTCTTTTTTTAGATGGATGTATAGCTTTTCGAAAATGAGAACGGAAGCACATTTATTACCAACGTGTCTTCATATCAACTCTATTTGTCCTGTTTTATTTGCTGCCAGTTACAGCTGTACATTTGCTGTTTCTAATCCTCAGGTGGTGATCTTAGATGTGCGTGTGCCCTGTACTCCGGTGGCCAGACTCAACAACCACAGGGCCTGCGTCAACGGCATCGCCTGGGCACCACACTCCTCCTGTCACATCTGTACAACAGGTATGCAGGTTTTAGTTTGTTTACAGGTTCAGGGCTTTTTGTAAACACATTTGTAGTTGTTGCAGAACAGAAGAGAACATTTCTCTCCATGCAAGCTTAAACATGATTGCAGTAGCTGACAATTAGTACACGAGAGAGAGCCGTTCTTACGCTACACATGTGGTAGTAGTAGAAAGCAGCGTGCCAGTAAATGTAGTTGGAGAAAGGAATTAGGTTGATGTCTTATTTGATGCTACACAAGTCGTCTCAATCAGAAATATTCAGATCCTACAAATATAAATACTCTTTAGTTAATTATGACGTTCAGTGTTTCCTGTATCATATTATAGTGGAGGCTGCAATATGAAGACCATCCCTGCTAACAGCAGAATTAGTTAATATTATTATAGTGCAGTCACATTCATAATTCTGATTGAATTGGTTCTGTAGAACAATACACATGTTCTGTATCAAGCATCATTACGGATGTTTGGTGAGTATTTCTCCCGTGTTTCCCCTGATCTTGTTTTTATGTCCTGCTGAAATAAAAGAACTGGTAAAAGTAGTTATTTTCCAGATTCAAGCCAGTAACACGTACTGTTTAGAACCTTATTTTCTTACTGTTTTTAAATAAGATACATCGATTCAAATCAAACCTCCCCCTCCTCTCTATCTAGCGGAGGATCACCAGGCTCTAATCTGGGACATCCAGCAGATGCCGCGGGCCATTGAGGACCCCATACTGGCATACACAGCAGAGGGAGAGATCAATAATGTCCAGTGGGCTTCCACCCAGCCCGACTGGATCGCTATCTGCTACAACAACTGCCTGGAAATCCTTAGAGTCTGAAGAAATGGGGCAACTCAAAAACATTCTCCGTTGGATTAACAAGCCAACGTGACTTCGTTGAAGGGAATTCTTTGTTTAAATAAGGACGGAGCAACATTCATTTCATGCTCGTACTGGGTTCATGTTGATACAGATGATGTGTGTAAAGCTTTTTTCAACTGAGTGAGAACTAGAGTACATCACTGTTTGACTTTGTGATACAATACCAAGATGTCCTGTATCAGAAAACTCAAAGAAGCACCAAAACAAAAGTGGTAACCGAGTTTCAGAAACCAACAGACTGATACATCCCACGTTGTGTACAGACATGAACCAAGGTTCAATAGTCTTTGAGCTTTCAGCATGTTGTCTCAGTTACATGTTTTTATACACTATGTGGTGCATTTTATGTGTAGTTTTACCCATTATGTCATCCTCAACTATTTTAAAAGGTGGATTCATTGTGGTTAATGTGGATTTAAGTGTTCATGACCTATTATAATTGTGTATTTTATTCAACTGAATATCATTTGTGATAATGAGAAACATTTCTGTGATACATTATGTGCAACATTTAACTAGTATTAATTGATCATAATACAGATTCTTTTCTTTTTTGTCATTTGTGCACCAATTATTTTATTCATAACATTATTTTATACAGAAATAAACTCCCTCAGTTTAAACCATTATACAGAAGTTTTATATTTAGACAACAGTTTAAACGATTTCACAGTGAGATGACTCGTCAACATATTGATAAGAATCTTTAGTACAGATTTATAGTTAGAAATTAAAAGGTTTATTCTTCCAGTTACTGTATAATACTAGAAAACACTGCTTGAAGCACATCATCCAAAATCTCTACGATACAGGCTACAAACAACCTAAAAGATTACATTGTATCACATCTGCTATGAGTCCTGTTGTGAAATTGGGATTGTGGTGTGTGCACAAGACATGGGAGTGAACAGGAGTTATTTCCTACCTGTTGCAGGTGTTTCAGTACAGGGCCATGACGTGTGATTATTTGCTTAATATCAAGTCTGAAAACCACTTGTTCATAGATCAATTTTCACAAGTCAGGGCCAGGTCAGATCCAATGAAGTGGCACCTATATGTTAATTTAAAAAGGTCTCACCATTACATAGTTTATTCATCAGAGAGAATGGACAAAATCATTATTTTAACATTGAATTGTGCCATAATGTGCATATGTTGGTCACAATTCTTTAATTACCAATTTCAATGGATCCTTATAGAAAGTGTTTATTTGATGTTAAAAAATAAATATCAGCCCATATTTTTTTTAAATCAGATTTTCTTAAAAAAAATTTACTCAAATATTGTTATTTGACATGACATGAGACATGATAGTGGTATCACCCTTATCTAACTTCCCAAATGTGACACTATTATTAACTTTTAGATAAACATATTTGAAAGTAAACAAGTAAAGTAATGGCCTCATAATTTCAGTATCAGTCAGCCTGTACTAGTCAGCCAGGAAAATAATCATAAAAGATTTAAGAAGTATCAGGATTAAACATGACATGATAGGGATGGCACTCACAACATTTACTGAACCGGGTATGAAACAGAAGAATACAGGACTACGAGATGTAAAGGAAATTTCACTCCAGGCCACACGTTATCACACACATAGTGTAAATTAGCAATTGTCCTTTAAAAAATACAATAACTGTCAATCACCAATGATTGAGCGTAATCCTGCCTCAACACTATGAAATGGAAATCCTAGCAGCCCACCACTATCACGTTTTGATATACTAACCGCTGTCTAAAGGTGTAATGATACATGAATCTTGGACTAGTCATGTGGCTCCTTCCAAAGTCTGTAAGCAGCGGTGTATTACTACTTTCAAAGTCACGAAAACTCTTACTGTAGGTCTTCAGCTGACAGACAGCACAGGGTCTGAGAGGTGTTTCTGGATCTCAGCCAGTCCTGAGGTGATATCCAGGTTCCCCGGCAGTGAGGGGTAGCGGAGGCTGCTGCACAGCCTGGGGTTCTCCATGAGGGAAGATTTGACTGATGGCTGGGGCAGCTGTGGAGTCAACCCTGTATGGGTGTCTGTTTCGGGGGTGACGGTCATGAACATGGTATCGTCTGACGCCACAGTCACATGGATACCGCTGGACAGCGACTCCTGGGACTTGCTGGTGAATTTAAGGTCGGTCGGGGTAGAGGTCTAGAGTAAAAACAATAATACAAACATTTAATTATTATTTCTTAAGTAAAAGACTAAAAATGAATCTCTCAGTAGCAAGCACAGTGACTGGCAATCTTTCTGCCGGTTTCACTGTAATATTTGGGATTGTTGTATACCTGTGTGTGTGCCTGGCTGTCCATCTGTATGGGAGAAATGGGGTACATGCTGTGCAGCACTGGTGTCCCAGTCCCATACAGGCCAGGTGAGTCAGTGGGGAGGTTACTAGATGACACAGTGCTGTAAGCAGGAGGTACAGGAGCAATCTGCCTCTGGAGAAGCTGGAGAATAACGTTGATGTCGGCTGCCATGCGAGTCTCCAGTCTGGGAAATTAAGAAACAATGAAAATGGCAGAGGCCATTAAGTGAAGGGATACGTTTTATCAATAACACTATCCAAGAATCTTCATTCCCACCCTCACTGGTGGTCACAAGCTGAGGCGGTCTTTGTGCACATTTGCATCCATACCTAAATATGATTTAGTTTTTCTTGAGAGAATTGTCCTGTTCCATTAGGATGGTCCTCAGCACTCCAACCCCTCTTGAATCTGCCCATTACGATTTCTGACTAATAAACAGTTGTTTCTTTGGGTTTTAGGAAAAGGAATGTAAATGGGCAGAACCCAAATGGGCGAAAAGGCTAAGGACTGCCCTAATGGAACAGAACAAGTCCACTTATACTGTACTATACTGTACACTTTTACTTTATTACCAGCTGAGGGCATCATTGAATTCACCTGTTGAGCTGTGAATGTAAAACCTCAAGTCGAGACTCCAGCTCACCAGGCCGCTCTTCTGTGAAAGGCGGTGGGTGGTATGAGTTGCGGACAGAGGAAGATCGCCAGGTGCGAGTAGAAAACCGTTGCGACTGTCGGTCTGGCCAGTATTGATACATTCCCGGCACATTCAAAGATGAAGCTGAGGGATATATAAAGACAACAGCTGTAATTTATCATAGTATTTTTAAAACTCCAAAATACTAGACAAACACACCCTGTATGTCTTTCCAGGACAGACTTTAATAAAGTAATCTACCTTGGTGGCTGAGGTCCAACACTGCTTCCCTCCCCACCGAGGTGCCACTCGGGGGTAGCAGGTGCACTACAGAGGGGGAGTAGTCCCGTATTGTATCTTCTGGAGGGTAAAGCTCAACTTTGGCCCCGTGGGCAAGAGGCTTAGCTCGGTCTTCACTTGACTGAGAACTCGGGGATCCACAGCTACAGTGGTCATCCCAGTGGGCTTGTGGAGATGAGTGACAATGACAGAAGGACTGAAGGGGGTATGAGTCTTCGTGATCAGTTCCATCTGTTCACAGGAATGCATTCAATTAGAACCTGTAACTAGCATGCCTTTAATAAAAGCTATGTCAGTCCATTAAAGGGCCGATACAGATAGAAACTATGCTCACATTCAAAACTGTGAATGTTATTGGACACTGGGAGAAAACCAGATCCCTCTGTAAACATGGACATATCTCACCTGGCCTGATTCGGCAGTCCAGGGAGTGGATTCTGTGTCTTGACTTGTGACGGGATCCACAGTCGTCACCAGAATATTCAGCAGTTATTATTGGTGGTGCTTGATCAGCCTGATGGACACGGGGGGAAAGCATTAAAAGGTATCGTATACCATTTCTAAATTGGCTTTACAGGCCTGAAGGGAATCTACAAATATTAAATCAAAGAAGGAAACCCCTCTTGAATGGCTGCTATTGCACCAATAGGTCTCCAGATAGACGCAAACCAGGGATATTGTCTGTCATGGTTGGCCTATAGACAACTAAGAGGGTTTTTAGCTACCAGTACAATACTAGCAGTAGTTCCATTTAAGGACAAGTCTCTGCATTGGTATTGATGCTAACCATTGAAATTAAGCATTGAATCGCCTTTGAACCTTTGTGCCATGCAACTAGCAGAGAAGTAATATTTTGCTTACATCTCTCAGGTCAAATGTTATCTCCAGGTTCCCCCAGAAGTTGTCTGCAAAGCTGGGGTAGATATCAAGGACCTCCAGCAGGTCGTCCCTCAGGATGCGGTGCAGGTCACAGTAAGTTATGGTGTGGACGTCTGAATTGGACTTCCCTGGCTCATCGTACAGGTGGATAGGCTCTCCGAAGATGTCATTCTTTTCTGCAAGAGCATGAATATTTTGTATCTGAGTAGATTATGTCTTTGAATCATGGTTTTGGAACATTCTTGAGACCACAGTTAAATTGGCTATAGTTAGATGGCTTTACCTAATATGGCAACCACCACATCATCCCGGGTGACCTGAATGGAACCACGTGAGATGAAGAACAGAGAGTGCAGGATGTCTCCGTAGTGGATCAAAGTATCTCCTGGGGGAGCGTGGACTGTCTTGAACCTCATACCCAAGGCACGCAGACAGGCTTGACTGCCTCCATGGAAAGCTTTGCAGTTCTGTAGCAAAGATCTGTTCAAGTGCAAACAGATGTCTGCCTGCAAAGACTCTGGAAATCCCTTCAACACCTGAATAGGAATAAGACCATCGACATATCAGCAATTAGATGTAAAACAGGGATACTGAACAACTTTCAAAACAGGACTTTTGATTAATACAATAACACTCAAGTCTGTCGCTTTTTACTTACAGCATTCATATCAATGCCATTTGTGTAGGACCAGGCATGCTGAAAGTACTCCTCCAGCCTTTGGCGAAGGCTACCTGGGATTTGGTGGAATCGGATGAACTCTTTGACTCGCAGCGTCTGGGTGTGGTAGCGGGTTGTACCGGTGTACAGCCGCTGGATGATGGCTGACACATTTCCAAATATGCTGGCATACATGAGAGCTGAGACACAATGTGGACATAGAGATTACAATAAGGCCCTGTTGACTGTGGCATTTCAATTGTAATATTTGAAAATGCTCAAAAGGGCATTGTTCACATTCTGTGTATCAGGGAACTGTACAAACACTATCGGGGAGGGAGGGGAGTTGCTGAAGGGAAGGCAGATTTATGTTTTTTCTCATCCTATATTTATATTTTATGAATATAATATGAATAGGGATGATCTTGTTTGTTAGACAGGGATCCATATAAGTTATAAATAACACTGTGTAGGGTCTTGTTTTTTTTTTTTAAAGTGAAACATAAGGTGCAAACCTGCCTTCCCACCCCAAAAATGTTCGTACAATCCCTAACAGTGTTATTCAACTCACAGCCAATGACCATGACGCAGATGGAGAACATCTTCTCTGAGTTGGTGTTTGGAGAGACATTACCGAAACCCACACTCGTCAAACTGCTCAAGGTGAAGTAAAGAGCAGTGACATACTTGTCTTTGACTGATGGGCCAGATGTGGAGTCATTGTCGTTGTATGACTTGCCTAGTTGTTCAGCCAGGTTGTCCAGCCAACCGGTCTCCGTGTACGGCCTCTCCACAAAGCCGATAGCATACCAAATGCAGGCGAGCCAATGGGCAATGAGCACAAAGGTGCACATAAGCAAGAAGAGGACAGCAGCGCCATATTCAGAATATCGGTCCAGCTTTCTTGCCACACGGACCAATCGCAGCAGCCGAGCTGTTTTCAGCAGGCTTGTTAAGGTTGTCATCTTTGGTGCCAATTAACAACAGGGAAGAGGATGTTAGGCAGGGAAATAGTCATTCAATTAACAGCAGCTTTAGAGAACTAGAGTAGAAATCCTTTTAGTAGTTTAGACACTTGACAGGTTACCACCCATTTTAAAATCAATGCAAACAATGTGATCTTGGATTCTAAAAATTAAAGAAAAAAGTCATATAATAGCCAATCATTTGAAGGGAGGCAGAGTTCTTACCTCGTCAGAGCCAGATCTGAAAATGAGAAGATCAAATGGGATCGCTGCAAACAGATCAATAGGGAACCAGCCTTTGACATAGTGCTTGGCTATCAGGCTCGGCTGTGTGACCACCTCATCGTTCTGGTCCACGTACGTTGTGCGAAGGTTGATGACTATATCCACAATGAACAGCACGTCCACCATAAGATCTGCCACATTCAGAGGGTTACATGCGTAGCCACAACTCCTTTGATGAAAACCCCTGTGTTCATCTAAGAGGAAGGCGGCTGAGTAAGGAGTGAAAACAGCTGTGTAAAGGACCAGGAGGAGAATAATCCAGTCCCAAAACGCCTTGAAGGGGCTGTAGTGAAGCAAGATCCACCATTTTGTCTCTGGCACCTGGAGTTTATATTCAGGCAGTACATCAGACTCCAAAGAAAGTACCTAAGCATGAAGAATGCATCAGTATGATTCTCACATTACCTTTAAAAGTTCTTTTAATTCAGAAATCTGAACTTTCAATGTGTTATTTTAATGAATTTTGGGAAAACTCTTTCTTTTCCCAGAAGACAAATGAATCTTGCATTAATCAGTCAACAACAAAACAAAACTGCAACCCTTCTCACATTGACATAAGCAGATTTCATCTTCTGTTTTAAAAGGAAATAGGAAAACAAGTTAATTATCTGTAACAAAAAGTAGCATTTTAAACTCTTTCTCTCTGAACTAATACTAACCAACAGACCTTTCTAGAAGACGTACTGTTTTGACCAAGCTCTTGGCGGAGGCTGCACGCTCTGGTTTTGCGACCTTGTTGGTCCAACAAATCCTTGACCATCCTGTCACTGTTGACTGTCAGCGGAGGCGAGACTTGGGTAAAGATTGCATCCAATTAGTGCAATTACTTCCAAAAGGTAAAAAAAAATCTCGAAGGTGAAGGTGAAGCTGAAGCAATAGCGTGCTGTAATCAACTGCGCAAGAGCTAACTGAATGGAGGATGCTGGTGGGCTGGAGGCTTTAATGATGAGCTGGGCGTCACAGTCACACAACTGAGATCATGTGCTGCCACAGTCCGCGTGTTCTCTTTAACCCAATTTCAAATTAATATTTGCTGCCCTGACAAATCTCATTGACCTCGAAGACAGAAGGATCTATCTATCAGGTAGATATGTAAGTTGTTTATTTTATACTGTATATAAATAGATGGACAATCAGATGGACATACAGACAGAAATCAACTAGTGACCCTGTGCAGCAAGGTTACAGCTTCCCTTGCATTTGTTTCATATCCACCATCCCACAGAGGCAGTGATGCAGAATGTCGAGCCCCAGGGCTCCAGCGGTAACAACAGTAGGTCTGAATTGAACTGTGGCTCAATGTTACTTTGCTTTTCACACCCAGAAGGAAAACATCCATCCACCAAACCACCTACTGATTTTTCCACTAGCGGGTTAATTACCAGCAGTCTTTCTGGGAGCCTCTTTATTTGTTCGAAATCAAAACATAATGTCAGCCCTTTAATGACCTGGCAAGCAGTGAATGCATCATGGGGCATTACAGTCACAGATTTTTCACTGGAAATTTGGTGGTGAAGGTCCAAGTTCATTCATTTAGAGCTATTAAATGAGCACATGTAAGGTACCTGCACAACCTTCTCGGTGACGTTCTGAGAGCGGTCCTTCACCTTGGAGGGGCTGAGCAGCTCCATCCTTGGAGTTGGAGGCGAGCAGTATTCGGGGGCCCTGCTGGCTGGTCCCCCACTCTTCATAAGGTCTGAGTCAGACATGGAGGTCTGCTAGTCTTCAGGTGATCAGAAAAACACATTTTTATTTATATTTAGGCCAAAGAAATCTGTCTTTACAGTTTTCTTCCCTCTGATATTGTATGTTTTTCCTTTCTTCTTTAGTCTCTAGAAAGACATTTGGCCTTCTACTACCATCACTACAATTTCAATAACACTAGCTACATTACTCTACTCATACGATGTAGATTTCCTGATATACTTGGTTTATAATATAAATTTCTTCAGTTATGGTTTTGTCAAATCATTATCTTTTATTGTAAATTCGTTCAGAAAAATCTCAATATGAATGTAAGAAATGAACTACTCAGTGACACTTAATATTCTGGAGCCCCACCTTATCAAATTCCTCTCTGCTCTGATTTCCCAGAATGCCAATCTAGCTGTGCCCCTCCCAAAAATAACCTCCATACTTGACTCAGAGTGTTTTCTGCAAAGTGAAGGCAGCAGTTACATGGTGGAAAATCTCTCTGCTCTCACTAGTTGGTCAAATCTTCAGCCAAGCAAAGTCTCAGTGAAAGTTAAAAAAAAAACACAACATACCTGATTTGATACCAGAATGTTAGATCCTTCTTGCTCTTGACCACTAGGCAACCATGACTCAAATATCCATCCTTCAAGGATTAGTTTTTTGTTGTTTGTTTTCAAAAACATTCACTCTCCTCTTTCACGGTTCATAATTAGGCAAAACAAATGCATATCTTTCATTCAGATGTCAATGTTGAACTCTCCACTCTGGCACATGGCAGAGGACTGACCTGCAGCTCGCATGATGCCGCGCAACATTAACTGACACTGGAAACTAATCAATGCCATGCTATAGCTGAGAGGAACTGACAGGTTAATCGATGAGTGGCATTGATAAACCGAGGAGATGGGCTCAGAGCCATTTCACTGGAATCCCCCCGTTAACATTAAATTACCATCTCTATGTCCTTGCATGTAGTTCAGTTTGGTGGCGTAACTCTAAAATATAGTTCAGGTTGTGACATATATGACGCTCTGGTGTAAAATGAAATTGGCCAGCTAAAGGAATAGTACCTGCTCAATATGTGGCATGCATACTAAATGTGAGATCTTATTGACTGCAGTGTTGACACTACAGTGATATGGGGGTGGGGGGGGTAATGCCCTGTGATGACACTGGCTCAAAATGTCCTTCAGCTGCAACCTTCAACCTTCAGCCATCTGTATTATTTTCTTGATTGTTTGAAATAATTTAATAAATATTTTTATGTAATTATTAAAGCTTTGCATGGACAAAGAGACCCACTCCACTCCAACAAGTATTTTGCTTATTGTTCCTTCACTCTGATGTTTGAGCTTCACTGTATAGAATTATTTGCAGAGTCTGACAGTAGACAACTGTTTTCACTGGAGGGTTTTCTGCTCTCACCTCAAATCTCCTTTTTGGACACGTATGTACAACATGATACTGACATCGCAACTAGTATAGGAGCCAATCACGGTCCAGTATTATACAACTTACACAAGTGTGACGTGAAAACTTGAAACCTCCAGTAAACACACACCAAGAATGAACTTTTCTGTGGAGTAAGAGACATCTTGTTCAACAGCTAAACTTCTGAAATGACAAAATATTTGCATATCCAAAGATTCTGCATTATGGTGGAGAAGGAGTAATGTAATTTTAATACTTTTTAGAGGTAATTCAACTTTTTTTTGTGAATAACCTATATCAGACACAAATTATCATTCAAAGCAGATTATTTTATGTCTAGATGGGATCTTTACATTAAATTTGTTAATACATAAACATTGCTTCCTTCCTCAACTAGTAAAAGCAAAGTTTTACTCAGACAGAACCTTTTCATTTCTCTAGGATCCAATGGAAAGTGACTTCTCATCACCAACTTTTAAAGACCTACTTGGCAATTGTGTTTCTACAGCATCTACAAACAAATAAATGCAGACGCAGCAATTATTTCACTTTCATTTTATATCTTAAATTATTTTCCCCATGCAGACAGGCAGCAGCAAAATGTTTCATGCTGATAATGATAAGCAGCATGAGGGTATCTGTTGGCAAATCGTTGCTCTGTGGAACCAAAACTTCCACGTGTAAGATGTTCAGCATCCACTAGAAGCGCACTCAGCTGTTAGCCTGGATGTTGTCCCAGACTCGAACTACATCTGCAAAGTCATTGAGGGCTTCTATTAGCACTGACGCAGCATCCAGCTGGTCCTGGTCCAGAGACAAGAGGTTGCGGGGAACAAACTCCAATCCAGCAGACGTAATCTTCAATCCAAGCTCCTCCAATGACGCACGCACCTTCTTCAGGTCCGTCATATCGCAAATAAACTGAGGAGAGAGAAATGGAGCAAACTATTAGTTCAACTGTGGTGGGGCTGCAACTTATTATTTTCATTATCAGTAAAGCTGTTTTTCATTCATCATTTAGTCTATAACGTGAGAAACTGTCCATAATTTGCCAATTCTTTAGCCAGGGACACGTTCCCTTAGATGTCTGTTCTTTTCTCTTTAGACAAGATGCCTCTTCATGTCTGACCTGCAGGAGGGGCTGTTCATCCTCGTCCTCAGTCTCTTGGACATCTTCGGCTCCCGCCTCAATGGCCAGCTCCAGAGCTCGGTCCATCGAGACGTCGTGGCCCGGGACCTGCACCACCCCCCTCTTGTTGAAGTTGTGTCGGGCTCCTTCTGACAGCATCCCTCTGTGGGCGGAGGAGTGCAGAATTACACCTCTGTGAGACGACGTCTCAATAAAAGGTATCTTTTATTTTTGTTTATGTATTTCTCACTTTCATAAATGAGACGCAGCCGCTTGTGAGAGACAGTCAACACTTGTAGAACTACAATTTTGCATTTTTACCTGTCACAGATAATATAATGACTTCATAATCAATAAAAGCATTCAATTAAGCTGTTAAGTCATTAAGATAGCGCCACAGTGTTTTTGAAAATGAACTTTAAAAACAAGCAGTAGGTCTCTGCATCTGGGTAGGAGATTAAATTGTGCTCACTAAGAGTGATGTAGTATGATGCATGTTTTTTTTATGTCTACTGTACGTTAGCTGTCCCTTTTTGCTATTTTCTATCATTTGCATCATGGCAGCAGCTTCTTTACCAAGTCAAATTTGTTTGCAGAGGGACATCTAGTGGCCACTGCCATTTGCACACTAGCTACTGCACCAGCCTCTACATTCTTATGTGTAATTACTGCATTGTTGCCCTGTATATCTGATCTGTGTACAGTATTGATGTACGTTTTAAGGTATTCCCTTCAGACCGGTTAATTGGTATTTGTGTATAACTAGTGGCATTTTGTTTTACCATTATTTAAGTGCTAGATGTTTGGGATGCCACAAAGGGCAATCAACTCTCCCAGTGTAAGAGGGGAACTAACACAACGTTGAAACTTTTATCTTTCAGTCAGCGAGGCACTGTCTGAAAAACCTGCTGATCTTCATTGATGAGCAGATCAGGTTAACAGGATTGAAGAAGTGTTTTGGTGAAAGCGCATGAAATATCTGTGTTTCAGCTTTTACAGCAGAGATAAGATTATACAAATTCGGTCCCGACCCGTTCTTGTTAAGCAGCCGTTTGATTTCTTGTAGGCTGCGAGCGTTGTTGTCAGTCAGGACCTCGATGAGCAGCAGACATCCACCGGGCCCCCGAGCTTCAAACATGTGCTGGGACGCTGGTTTAGCTTTTTCCTGTTGAGCCGAACAGAAGAGACATGGATGACGTTCTTGCAGAATATTATTCCAGCACATTATTGCAAAACAGTCTCACAATACTATTATTGTTTTATTGTTATTGGTAAAGTCATATGGTGATCTATAGACCTGCTCCAAGTACGGACATGTGACAAATGAGATATCATCTTAAGATTTCCGGAGACTTGAAGAATCTCTATTTTAAGCTGTTCAGATGCACCAGCATTTTACTAAGACACATTATTTTGTTGTTTTCATTCATTTTTCGATCATTTGTTTGTGACCAACCTACCGCACTCTTGATTGCAACCTCTATGGACGCTTTGGGCATGTTCTTGCCTCTGCACTGCTCCAGTATGTGGGCCAAGTTTAAATTCAGGTCTGGGTTGGATCCACCCTCTGCAGATGAAACCAAAATTGAAATGAGCCATAGTTGACAAGAAAACACTGTTATTAAAATGCATGATTTTTTTTTTTTGGCCGTTTAATCTCACCTTTCACAGCTATCTTGATCATCATACTAAACTTCAAAAACATCCTGCTCCTCGCCTCATCTTTAGGCCCCTTAATGTTTTTCACCTTTGACCACTTGTTGTGTCCGGCACACAAGGCGGAGCACAGCTGCAGCGTCCTGACGGGAGACGTCCTCCACGGCGAGCACAACACGCGTGAAGCCGGCGGGAGGACGTAGTCTAACGGGGCCGGGAACCTGCCTGAGGTCGCGGCCAGCGTCCGGGGGCGCAGGGTCCGAAGAGCCCTCAGCACTGCAGCCCCCGCCATGCCCTTCACACACACAACCAACGTGTCAATGCACAGCGTTACAGGAACCTGCTGTGCATGTGGAGAAAAAGACTGAAGAGACGAGCTGTAAGCCTCCGTCTGCAGGCGAGGCGTCTGACTTTAGAAAACATTCATTTTCATATCGATAAATATACGAAACAGCCCGAAGTTCGTTGTCTACCTTTCAGTTTTGACAAGTCAAACACGCAGCCGCTGCTGTCCTTGTTGTGAAACCGGCACTTCCTGGTTGCGATGACGTCAGAATTTGGCCTTTCAAAACAAAAGCTCAATAAAAGCGACATTCTTCAGGTTTTAGGTTGTTTTTCAAATGAAAGGTTAGAATTTAATTCCTACAGACTTAAATCTCTCTCTTGAATCATTTAATGTCCAATACTTACAAACTAGCTCACGTACTCTCCGTGGTTTCTGTTTATAATCATTTTTAGACATTCTCACACACATCCTTCCTCTGGTTTCAAATATTCCCCATTCGTTGTGAGTTGCATTGACTGAGGAAAATGTGTAATAAATCCTGAACCATGGGAACCTGAAATGTTTCTTAGGACCCCTGGGTGTTTCTGGTTGAGATTGGGAACCACTGCAGAAAATCAGCAACAACTGGTCTCAAAAATAACCTCAACACAAGCCAAAATATTGTACATCTTTCCCATGTAAATTGTGTATCTGTTACATCTGCTGGTGTCCGCGAGGTTAGCACTACAGAGATTATAGGTTCCAACTAATTGGCATAAACAGTAGGCAGTGTGAGTCTGGTCTTTGTCAATGTCCTCTAAAATGTCCCAGTGTGGGAACTGGAAAATAAATATTGGTCTCTTGCCGTGGGACTAAGGTTTATTAAATCACACTGCTTCTATTTATGATGCTGGGGTATAATAATAGGCTTATGATCCAGTCTCTTGTCCAGAATTTAAAAAAAAGAACATACTCAACAACAAAATACATGTGATCAATATATGCTTAATTATCAAAAGGATGGTAAAAGCTGAGACCACTTTGTCTGTGGGGTTAGGAAAAACTGGGTTAAAGGACACAAGTGGAAAAAACAAACAAACAGAATGGCAGAGACCGAAGACCACACCAGAGGAGCACAAAGAGTTAAGTGACATGGAAGCCACAGCCAATCAAGGCCAACCCATTTCTGATAGACAACAGTACAAAGAACTGTAAAAGGAGGAGATTCCTTCCCTTCTCTCTTCCTGACAGAAACCTCGTCCCACTACAGACTGGCTGCTAAATGGTCCCATAAACATGATTAATGATTTCCACTGATCCACGAGGAGAAGAACTGCAGACATTTTTAAAAGATCATTTCTGGATGTCAAAAGACCCCAAAGCTCAAGAAGATCCACTGAAAGAAAAATAACTACTATCTACAGGCACAGGATCACAAGGAGCACTGATGGGACAGCAGAGAAGAATAGTCCTTAACTTTGGGACTTGAGTTCCTTCACTGCAACCTGAGGAGGAGAAGATGATCTGATGTTGATTTAACATCCTGTTTAAGTCCACAGTTGAAAAGACATCATGTTGTCTGCTCAGGGAACTGGTGCCTTGGCTGTTTTCCACAGTGTAATAATAGTGACTGCACTGGTAAGTGTACTCCACTTATCCTGAGTATTTGAGTGATTGAATTAGTGATGACTTCATTGATTGAATGTGTTAAATAACTATTGTTTTCCTTTCATAGATTTGTTTTAGTTTATCAACAGATAAAGAAGCTGTGAGGGCATAATAGTTTCTTTATGTTTTGCTTTTGCTTTTAGTCACTCAACATTAACATGAATTTTAGCAACACTATGATTACACTTTATGATTTGTGCAAACACAAGTTCAAATGGATTTTATTTGATTGGAATAATAATAATGTTCTTATATCTGTGCTGACTGATTGGTGAGCATGCAGTGTTTTATGGGAAATAAATCAAATGAACACAGCAGTAAGTAACTTCTCAGTCTCTTAGTCCAGTGTTAACCTATCAAAAGATGGTTTTTATGTTCTAAATTTAAACATTTCACACGGCAGCATCATATCTTACACTGTAACATGACTCTGAGTCAGAAATAACACTCCCATACCGCTGCACGTTGGGCCAAATGTAGAAGATTTCATGTATCTGTGACTCTCTTTGATCGTTTGGATTTTGATTTATCTTGTGCGTTGGGAAACGTGCCAGCCATTCACCAACAAGACTGTGCTGCTGAGGAATAGCAATTTCTTTTAGTATATATGTCTGTTCCAAATGCAAAAGAAAGTCAGTCCAGATGACAATGACCTACTATTAAAAATCACACACACACAAAGAGTAAGTCCCTCTAAAAATATTAACATTATTTTTCTCAAGGGGCATGTTTTTTTTTTAGAGAAAAGATGTTCAGATAAACACGAGACATCTCCCTGATTGAAACAAAAACTTTCAAACCAGCAGTAAAGCAGCAGTGAAACCACAACAAGAGAATCTCCACCATCACAATTCACAGGTGGTCTTCTTCTTCTTCTTCTTCTTCTTCACAAACCTCCATTACCTTCTAACCCCTTTAGGCTTTTACCCACTGAAGTCGGACCCCCCTGCAGCTCACACTGACCACCGTCACTTCCATGCCCCATCTCTTCATCTTCCCCCAGGTCGATCCTGAGTGTCGACCTCAGGCAGATATACGACCTCCTGCTTAGTCAGCCTGAAAATCACTTAACATGAAGCAGAGACCAGAGAGAGCAAATCCAATTATGAAACAAAGGCTAGGAGATTAAGTCTAATTGTCTTGCTAACACTACCTATCCGTCAGCAGAAAACACTCCAATACAAAGAAAAGTGAATAACAGTCTTGTGTGTATTCAGTTATGCTCCATACCAATACAGTCTGTGTGTCCACAGTCCACTATTCAACAGCAACAAATGGTTTGAGCTCAGTATGTCTGTATTGGCTTTGGCTTAGAGTCCCCTACCAAAACAAATCACTGTAGGAAATGATAGCTGTGTAGCATTCTGAGTGTAACAATACTGGAAACACTGTTTGCCCATTGGCAGTTTATTTAATGGCTTATGCCAAGAATGTTGGTGATCACATATTTATCGACACGAATGGTCCCAATTGGGCTTTAGTTTGTTTAACAAGAGTGAGACATTTTCTTTGGCTCGTCAGGCAGACAGCCATGAAGTACCAATACAGCAAAGTAAAACTACTCCATTACAAGTAAATCTCCTGCATTTAAGTAAAAGTACAGAAGTATTAAAGCATGAAAATAAAAGTGCTCATTCTGCTGAAAAGTTACAGAGGTAACTCCTTCCTCTGGATGTTTGTTAGCTTAGTTATTTGTTTCTTTCTCTGTCTTTGTACCTTTCTGCCTCGTCATCTCTCTCACCGGTCTCCTCTGGCAGGCAAACAATTCTCATGTGAGATCTCTAGTTGCTAGTTTTGCTGCTCTGTTGTGAAATGTACCCGGGAACACAAAGCTGCTTGTGTAGACAGCTCTCACCAGCGCAGCCGAGGTCCTGAGGACAAGGCCCCCATGTGGCCAGCAGAAGCCCCGCCACTGGAGAAAAAGGGGTTTGGCGAGAGATCATCACATACTGCACCCTCACACAACTATTTCACAACACCCGAGGCAGCACATCAGATCCTTGGGAGTGTTTGTGGTTGACAAATCCACTAGACTTTTATTAGGGAACGTAACAACTGCAAGGATGACAGCTGATCAGATGAGCTGGTTGCTTTTCTTGAGGCTTGGACAAATACCAAACAACCTAATCAGACATTATAGCCAATCTGTGCTTAGGTAAATGAGATCTTTCTTAAAGGATTGTGCGGACAATGACAGTTGTTTCAAACCACTTACTACAGAGCAGAGATACTTTACACCATAGCTAAGTTAAGGAGCTAAAACTTACAAAAACACTTATATGGGCCTTTAATACATTAGCAAGAGGTAAGTGAACCACTCCATAGCAGATACATGATATCATTTATCCTGTTGCATTTTTCTGACTTAAGACCACTTGTTTGCTGGTATTCCACATATAACACTATATTGCATCTCTTGCATGCTTGTCTTAACATTTTGATTTCTCTCTCTTTTATCCACCTGCTACAGATCGACTCTGATGATGTCATCACACGAGACGAGCAGATCTACGTCCTGATTGGTGCTCACGCCAAGTGTGAGAGGAACATTCAGGCACAAATGTCACTGGTTAAAGGTTCGCTTTTGATTGTTTTATTTATTAAATGTAGGGACAATACATTGCTCGGTTATGTTTTGTTATCCTGTCATCAACTTCAGCAGCTGTGCGCCTTATTTGTTCTGTCAAAACACTGAAGCTCCTGACAATATTTATAAATCAGTCTCTGCAAAGAGATGTGTTAGCTAAACCCCTAAAAGTGTAGGATAAACTGTCTAAAATCTGTCTAAAATATATATCATTGACACATCAAATTGGTTACCTTAGTTCAGTTTTTAGTCACGACACATACTCTATTGATACAACCAAACCTTTAAACCTTCGTTTCAGATAAAAAGTCAACAGTTTTTTTCCACTTTCAAAATATTCAAAATCTCTCCCTTTTAGGGAGGTATGGTCCTTTAACGAGCATATCCAGCGTCAAGAGTGCATGTCCAAATATGTAATCACAAACAGTATTTATTACATCAATTATTTATTCAGGATCAGATATAACACCCATCCAATATCCTGCTGCCCAGTATCTCTGTGATTACAGATTTGAATTTTGGTGCAGACAATAGCGGGACATTTTTCATTCATATTATGACGCAGAAGCTGATGATAAGTTGCTTCCATGGTATATTTGGAGATGAATTTTATAAACGTAGGCCCGGTCTGAAGATTAGTCTGGTAGAAGAGAGTCACAGTGAGCAGCTCTGACATACAGTGCAGCAACTCTGTATATTTATACAATATATCATTATTGTATCACAGTAATTCATTATAAACACATCCTACTAGAGCAACCCACCAACACACGTATTGTTTGTCATTTTCCATCTTTTTGTGTAGTATTTTGCAGATTAACCGTAACACTGCACGCCACAGCGGATCCACACTAACACTCGTGACCACAGATGTTATTCAAAATACATACTGTATAAA
The DNA here is from genome assembly GCA_036024295.1 of Nannoperca obscura. NCBI lineage: Eukaryota > Metazoa > Chordata > Actinopteri > Centrarchiformes > Percichthyidae > Nannoperca > Nannoperca obscura. The sequence continues at coordinate 18,536 of JAVQJL010058590.1, read as the reverse complement.
ATATTTGATTATATATGTTATAGGATACCATAAAATGAAACCTGTAATTCAGAACATGAACAAAAGTACAATATCAGATTAGACTTGGTATCAGCAAATTCTTAGTATGAAAGGATCAGGATTAATAAAAATCGAATTGGTGCTTCAACATGTGTTTCTCATTATTTGTGAAGACGGTGACTGTATCCCAGAGTGGGACGGGATCATCTGCTGGCCACAGAGCAGAGCTGGTCAGCTGGTTTCAGTGCTGTGTCCCGAGTACATCTACGACTTCAACCACAGAGGTAGGAGAGCTCAAGAGACACTAACATGTTGAAGCAGCTTTGTACTGATGTGTGGTCTAAATGTAGTCTCTGCTATAGCTTATGGAGGCGTTCTAGAAATACAAACATGGGTAAAAACTGTACATGAGCTACAAAAAGCTTCTTATGAAATATTAATGAAGATGTGTTCAACCTCTGTTTGATTATCTACATGCTATTTGATATACAGTGCTGAGCTCACAGTTAAAATGTTTTCTCTGCCTTCAAGAAATGTCTGCCATTCCTACTGTATCAGAGAGTAATGCTAATGTGCTAATATTTTGAATGTGTCCCGCTCTCATGTGACCCAGGGCAAGCCTACCGCCAGTGTGATGCATCGGGGATCTGGGAGCAGGTGCTCGGTATCAACCGCACTTGGGCCAACTACACCGAGTGCACCACATACCTGACCTCCAACCACAGGAGCCAAGAGGAGGTACGTACGTACGTATGGTATGTGCGTTTGTCTATGTGTATACAGACTGTGTGGGCTTGTGGTTTGTTGAATGGGTGTGTTTGAGTATGTGTATGGATTGGCATAAAAATGATAACAGGCTCAGGCCTCTTGTTTTGCTTCAGAAGGTGTTCGAGAGGCTCCATCTCATGTATACTGTTGGCTACTCCATTTCTCTGACATCACTGTTGGTGGCGGTCTCCATTCTTTGCTACTTCAAGTAAGAAACACAAAAAACAACTGAAAGTATTTGTCCATAAAACATGAGAGGAGACTAACAGCAGATGCATGTGTGTGCTGACACTGTGGGCTGTTCTAACAATCTAACTTCTCTTTCTCCTTCCTTTCACAGGCGTCTCCACTGCACACGCAATTACATCCACATTCACCTCTTCACCTCCTTCATATGTCGAGCAGTCAGCATTTTCGTGAAGGACGCAGTGCTCTACTCCATATCTGATGACACTAAAGCTGACCTGGAGTTCAATGCACAGAAGCCCCATATGGTAAACATTTTCCAGTTCATTACTATTTATCCATAGTTGAATTTGGTTTTACCATCATATCAAGATGCTGTATTAAAATGCACAGTAATGGTGGTCCACATTAGCATGTAAAACATGCTCATGTTCTTCATGAAATTAAATTTAGAGTACAACTAATGAGTCTTAGAGACGATACACAGTATGATGTGTTTGAAAGAAATAGTTTGAGATTTTGGAGAAAAACAAAGTCAGAAGCCTGTTAAAAAAAATTCCAGAAATGGGGAAACAGCTAGTGTGTATATGTCAAAATGTAAACTAAATCTGCCTAATGTTTTCGTCTAACTCACAGCAAGAAAGCCAGAATAAGCGTATTTCCTAAAATGTCAAACAATTTCTTTAAGAAAGAAAACACAAATACCAGTTTTCTGACAATATATATTATTGTTTTATAACTAATACTCTTTTCTGCATGTTAAGGCCTGTTTGAATGTTTCCTTTGCACACTGCTTTGCTTCCTCAGGCCGGCTGTAAGGTTGCGGTTACTTTCTTCCTTTATTTCCTGGCGACCAATCATTACTGGATCCTGGTGGAGGGGTTGTACCTACATAGCCTCATCTTCATGGCCTTCCTGTCTGACAAGAACTACCTATGGGCCCTCACCATCATCGGCTGGGGTAAGCTGCATCGGACAGATGTTGTCACATATCGAGCTAACAGAGAATTAAAAGACTGATGGTTTCCCAATTTTTCCCATCTTAGGTGTTCCGGCTGTGTTTGTGTCAATTTGGGTCAGTGCACGAGCATCGCTGGCAGACACACAGTGAGTTATGTGATGCGTTCTTCTGTCTATTGTTTACACAACACCATGTATCACAAATGCTCACTTTAACTCTTCTTTCAGATGTTGGGACATCAGTGCAGGAAACCTGAAGTGGATATATCAAGTTCCCATTCTGGCAGCCATTGTTGTAAGTAACATCTACATTTTATTACTATTTAAGAATATCTGACACTTGAATGTTGTTGATTATAACCTTACTGTGCACCTCGGTCCCTGCAGGTGAATTTCCTCCTCTTTGTCAACATAATACGTGTACTGGCCTCCAAACTGTGGGAAACAAACACTGGTAAACTGGACCCTCGGCAGCAATACCGGTAATTATTCATTAAACCAAGAATGATAAATAAAACAAAACTGACTGTTAATCTAATTCTGTTTCCCCCTGAGAGTCTTTCAAACTATTAGGCTTCCATTCATTCACAAACATTAAATCACTACCTGAATTTTTGCACTCTTTATTGGCAGGAAACTGCTCAAGTCCACATTAGTCCTCATGCCCTTGTTTGGAGTTCATTACATGGTGTTCATGGCTCTTCCCTACACTGAGGTCACTGGGCTTCTGTGGCAGGTGCAAATGCATTATGAGATGTTCTTCAATTCATCCCAGGTCAGAATACACAATTATAAGCACCAACTTTGAAAGCCATAATGTAATGTGAAATTAACTCGTACTCTGCAATTATAATTAACAGTTTTGATAAAGGTTAAAAAAAGCCACATTTTCTGAACACTTGTTTAAATGGTTTTTCACTCTCAAGCTAAAAATAATTTGACTTTGCAGTCAAAACACTTTATACACTGAAAAGAATAGTTCGACATTCTGGGAAATATGCTTTTTTGCAGAGTAAGATGAGAAGATTGATACCACTGTCACATCTGTCTGTTAAATATGAAGCGTCGCTTAGCTTAGCTTAGCTTAGCATACAGGCTGGAGACACGGAGAAACAGCTACGCCACATTGTGTCATTTTTACACTTTTCTTTTACAGATGACTAAATGACATTTTAATGAAAATTAATTTGTGAGCTTTCTGTTAGCTTTGGACAGTGCCAGGCTAGCTGTTTCTTCCTGTTTCCAGTCTTTATGCTAAGTTAAGCTAACAATCTGCTGGCTGTAGCTTACTTTTTCAGTATTTAGATACAATACATTTACAAAATTATACTTCCTTGTTTAACAAAATGTCAATTTCATTTTCCAGGGCTTTTTTGTGGCATTTATCTACTGTTTCTGCAATGGAGAGGTAATAAAGCTATGATTTGGTTTTGAAGAGTGAAGAGTTTTATAGATCTGATAAAAAGAGACAAACATAACTTCCTGTTATCAGGTGCAGGCAGAGGTAAAGAAGGCGTGGTTGAGACGTAGCCTCACGCTGGACCTCAAACAGAAAGCCAGGATGGCCAGCAGCGGCGGCGGAGGCAGCGGCGGTGGAGGAAGCTGTTACTATGGCGGCATGATGTCACACACTACCACCCACAGTGTCAGCTTGTCTGCTGCCAATCCCAGAGCTCTTTCCGTCACTGGAGGTGTGGTAAGCTCAGGTGGAGCTGCTGGTGGAGGCTCAGGGGTCAGGCCGCCGCGCCACGGCTCTCTCCACCCACAGGCCGGCCTGCCCGGATACGTGCCCCGGGATACTGAGTCTGGAGTATTTGCCAGACATGCCAGAGCCAGCAAAGGAATTCATGAGTCCAAAAGTCGTGGAGCATCTCCAGCCCAAAGCCCTAGATCAGAAGATCCAGACATCTGCTTATCTCTGAAAGAGCTGGAGACCATCCTGTGATTGTTTTGACAAATGTTCAGATGAGCATACATGAGGTATTGGACACATGCAGACCAACGCAGGTGACAGGAATACATTTTGTAATCTGTACAAACCTCTATGTCGATTTGCATTTGCAAATACAAGACCAAAGACCTACCAAACTAAACATTTCAAGAACTTACTTGTGTTGAGATTGAGACTCAACTTCTTCCAAGGTCAAGAAAGGACATTCAGCATTAACATTTAAGCCAGCATGTACAAGAACTCCTCAAAGTGCACAGAGAAATGGATCTACAGTTCTGTGACAGCTGAACACACTCTGTTTGCTGAGGGAGATCATTTGAAGATCATGTGATATGATCAAAAGCACCAGAAAAGCTACTGATCATGTGGTGAGGTTATTTTGTCATCAACAAACAAGTTTCTGGTTCTCTGGATTTTTCAGTGGATTGGATCAAATTTCCATCGCATGAACTATGAGGGAATACAAACACATTTCAGTTTGACCTTTAATCATTATGACGAACCAAATCCATATTGTCATACATAACATGAGACCAATGATGGTTTGTGTTTTACCATAATCCCAACTCTCTCCCCTAATAGAGACAATCTTCTGATGGGTTTCTTAAGGATCTATTTAATTTAAATTGTACATACATTTTTATATGCTTTCAGTTGATGTGAAAGAAATGTGAAAAGGTAAATGAAGCAAAATAATTTGTGAAGATGTGATGAGAGGTGCAGAGAATTTAGAAAAGTCAAAGGACAGACCTGGATGTTTAAACAGTGAGATGTTTTCATTATTTGTCTCCCACCTCACATCTTTCCTGTGTTGGATTTTCTAGGCCAGACCGGCTGACCCAAGGTCAGATTGCACTTACGTGTGTTTGTGTGTACTCCAGTAGTTATTCTACCGAACTAAATGTCCACATTTGATTATGTCCAACAGTTAGTGGTGTCCAGACAGCATGTCTAGTCTGGTTGGTCTTGTCTGCACACCTTTGTTGTTGTCCATGTTGTCTACTCAGTCCTATGTGTCTGTCTGACGGGACATCGAGGGCTGACGCACAAATCTTTTGCCCTTCATGGGCCAAACCCCATCTCCTTTCTCCGTGTGACCTCTTGCCCTGAAAGTCCTCACAACAAGGTCCAGAATTTCACACAGTCCCCTCAGGCCTCGGCTCGGAGCAAGAGGCACCTGAGCTGTTTGTAGACCTCGAGCACGAGTGCGGACCTGCAGCACAAGCAACCAGTCACAAGATAAACAGACAGGAAACTGTGCCTGTAAATATTTTAGGACTGTTTTAGTGACAACCGTTCCGTGTTTATAGGACATGTACAGTGTAATTTAAAATTTGTTTTGGGAGTGTGCCTTGAGAGTTCAAATAAAGTGAATTAAATTAAACAGAACTAAACCGAATGGAATTGATTTACCTATTACATCATCACTTTTATTACCAAGACCTACTGCATCTCCTACAGTAGCTGTTTATATATAATACAAGTAGAGATTGTGGAAACTTTTATTGCATAATCCAGTTTAAGTGGAGAAATGAATTGCTCTTAAGAGTGAGCACTGTGGTGTAATATTTTAGCATTTAGGAGGTTAAGCTCATGTTTCTTTTTTTTTGTCCCTTGTCATTGCCCATAAAGGAGTGCAACACTAACAGTGGACTGCACCTTTAAGTAATTAGGTAAGATACTAGATAAGGCTCTGCCCCCTGTTGCCAAAAATGAAAACATTGCAAGTTAAAGTTTCTTCACTGGTTGTGAAATGAAATGGAACTAACTATCAGTCCATAGTGTGAGTGTTTGTGTACATTGTTTTTGAGTTTCAGATCATCACAACCGTATAAACACAGGGAGAAGAGGGCAGCATGGAAGGAACACGTGAACCTTTTAGACCCATAAAACCTGTAGTCAATGTTAGAGATTAAAATGATGCATAACTATTTCAGAACATAGTTTGACTTGCTTATCTTTGTTTTTAGGCGCATTTAAAATGCACAAAATACATTATTGTGATTACTGTAGGAAATGTGATTAGTTTATTATGTTAGTTATTATATTTCTTGTGTCATAGACATTAAAGCCACCATGGACTTGTTAGACTTATAAGACAAAGTGAAACATTTGTCAGGCATGAGCATAACTTATGATATATAACAGCACATTACAAATAAAGAACTCTGTCTCCTGTCCCAAGATTGATAAATAAATCCCATCCTAAAACACAACCTTTTTTTAAAATCACCCATCAGAAATTAATTTAAACATTTAGCCAATAAATCATCATATAACAAGCAATAAAACCTTCTCCAAGCTCACCTAAATCACATTTTAACAATAACTTAGCAGCCTTTTCTCTTCGGGAAAACCAAACCGTGAGGAATTGTCGTCTCTATTTGCTTCTGAATCTTATCAGATCTAAGATTACAGTCTATACGATTCACAGCTCTGAGGGTGTCAAAACATAAGGCATCCGAGCAGATGGAGTACCAGATACAGCTATGCATGAGTGATTGCTCCTCCACCAGAACAACAAAAACCACAACCCCCACCCTGCAATGTATGGTGACAACCAGCTGTCAGCTCGTTAGAGAGGAAAGGTTGGGGCCACCAAAGTGTCACCTCTGATGACAGCTGATTCACTTCAGTTGGTTCAGGCTCCAGATACTGAACAGCCACTACTGTTAGCAGGAGGGAGGGAGGAGCGTGAAGAGGAGGCTGATCGGAAATTACAGAAGGAGGAAATGATCGAGCAGGATGACTGTGGTGCTGCTGGTGTTGATGACATGACCCTGATTTTACTGTAAACTTGATTTTATTGTAAACCTAAACATGGTATTACTACTTACATTTCTGTCACAACACATAACCACATTGCTTAGTACAAAAATGAATTGTATGGACATATATGCATTTTCCCATAAATAGAAAACCTGTATTTAAATAATAAACATGATTAAATAAAAATTAAAAAGCAATTTATTGAAGGTCTCAGCACTTTTTCTGCAGTACAGGGCAAGATGTGATTGTATTTTTTAATTTATAACATATGAACACAACACCTATTGTCCTATATTCACATATGTGATAAATATGGAATAAAAAAGGCCTTTCTACATTATATTAAAGCAGCAATAATTGGTAACTTCTGAAGTCTTTTACACTTTTCCTTTTGTTTCCTGTTAAGGAGGAAAGGGAAGTATAAAAAATAAAGAATAAAGAATAAAAATGTTAAATGTTGCAAAGCAGGAAACCGCTTTATATAAGTGTACAAGCCGCTGAGGTGATTCGTCATGTTCAGTCTGCATGATGAGAGCTGATCTACTGACGTCATGATGAAGTCAGAAAGTAGGCAGGGCAAGAGAGGGAGAGAGAGAGAGAGAGCACATATGTAATTTAGTCCTCTGTGTATAAGAGTAGGCTAATAATACAAACAGGCCGACACGCGCTGGATCTTCCGGTGTATCTGATGTCTCAAGCTGCACATCCTCATCAGACAAAGTCTCCTGCTGCCGGCTGTCAGCGGCTCTGATGCGGGCACGCAGCCTGAGGTGTCCGGCGTCCAGAGGTGAATGAGGAGGGCCGGTGGCAGACAGGGAGGGGTCCTTTGATACCAGGGCTGCCTCCTCCTGGATGGAGCCCCGCCGTGCGCAGGCAGCGATGGCCATGGGAGATGTCTCGAAAAAAGCGTCGTCTCGGAACGTGGCGGTGGAGCGAAGCAACCTCATCACCGTGTGCAGGTCAGTTTACTGTCAAAGAGAGGCTGTGCGTGTGTGTGTGTGTGTGTGTGTGTGTGTGTGTGTGTGTGCGTGTGTGTGTGCGTGTGCTCTGACATGAGTGAAGATTTTAATAGGCTCAATGTTGCATTCATTCTAAGTGGTCATGCGGTTACATTTTGTCTCTTTTATAACAACAGTTTGGTCCTGGTGTTTTTATTCTCAGTATAGGCAGTAAATGCACACATAGACAGCCCATTTTGACACGCACGCTTACGTCATCCTCATAATAAGTCCTCGTGAACTCTGCACCGACAGACGGCCTGTACGTGCATTAACGACTTTTCATTAAAGATATACATTTTTTAATACATCAAAGACAGACTGGCCTCTCTGTGTGTGTGAGTTTAGCGGTGTCATCTCTATCAGTGCGATTTATTTTCTCCCCGCTGATGGCGTGGTTGCTATGACAACAACCTTCCTGGGGCAAGGACTAGCTGGCACCCCAGGGACTCAGGGCAGTGAGGCCTGTACATCAAGTCCTGATTGGAGTTTGTGGGGTTTCTGGACATGTGTATTTAAATACCCTTTGCCAGACAACATGCCTACAGATATAGACAGAACGTGCATGCATATGCAAAAACATAGGTACACAAACTCTCATGACTTTGTTTATGATGGGATTCAGAAAAGATGCATTTATGCTCTAACATACCTTGAAGCCCCTGATAACACCCATAGTAACAGTCATTAGCAACAAATTTAAAGTGGTTATAACCAATGTTTTTATAATAACAATGAATCAAATGACTGTATTGCATTAAAGGGTTCACTTGTAGTAATGGCCCACACATATTTATGATGATGACTCTGCAGTTCCCCTCATCTCCACAGCGCGTTTTCAGCCTCTTTGAGCTTATTGTGTTGGATTTTTCAGCCTGCAACTTTACTGTTTCGGTTCAGTCTCCCCGCTGTCATGGTCTCTGAGTGTGCTGCTCCGTCTGCCAACGTTCAAGTTATTGATGTTAAAGTCTAAAGTCATCAGATAACTCAAATCTGTTTCATGGGTCTGTTTTAAGCTCAAGGCATGTGACTAGACAGCAGTGTTCTTGTCATTCTGTATGTAGAACACCTATTAAACAAACACTACACACACACACACGCACACACACACACACACACACACACACACATTCAGACGTGCAGGTGAACAAGACTGCACCAATGACAAGCCTATCTGGGTCATGTCACGGTCCCTGCTGTCTGTAATACAGTTAAAACACAGGGGATTGTGCTCGAGTTGAGGATAGTCAGCCAATTATTGTCCTGTATCTGGCCACAGTCGGAGCAGCTGAATGAGACATTGTTGCCTTTGGAACAATGGGTAGTGAAATCCCTTGGCTCAATGGTCTGTGTTAGGATAAGCATTGTCTTATACGCACACGCACCATGCAAACTGACTGTAACTAAAACCCAAACTCTGATTCCAGAGTCATAAAATGTGACCAGTATCTATCAGAATTTAAATATACGTGTATAATAATTTCTCTCCATCCCCTGCAGAGGCCATGTCTCCTAGGGTTCCTTTAGACCATATGGCCCCTTTCACCCACACAGCATATCTCTGTGTCACTGGACAAATAACATTTGGCCGGTGTTCTGGTAGCAAATAGAAGTGCTGAATTATTTAGTCTGCAGGAAAATATTTTGGATTGGTCGTTTCAGGAGAAGGTTAATGTTGCCTGAAATAAACATAGCATTTTAGTAACCACGGCATGTGGGTTTATAGGTTCTGTGGTTGTATTTATTCTGGCAGAGGGTCACCCCAGCTGACATTAAAACCTTAATAATGCAGGTACATCTGATTGATCTGTATTGATCTGGAATCAATAGGTATTTTTACATCTTTAGCCATGCTAGCTGGGAATGGTATTGTTGGTGGGTCTGTCCACCACTTTGGTTCAGACTGAGACATCTCAACAAATATGAATTGGCGCGAATTTGGTGCAAACATTTGTCGTGTCCAAATGATGACTTTTCATAACAAATGACATTCCCATCAGGATCTGATTTATCAGCCAACAATTCACATAAAAGTCCACAGGAACATTAGGAAAATCACAATGCATGCTGTGATTTGAATACGAATATGCTGGTAAATTTATGAACATTGAGGCCACAGCAGTTTGTATCAGGTACTTTTACCTTTACATTTTGTGTCTCAAGCAATACAAACTGCTTTTTCTTTCACAGAATTATTCCGGGTATTTCTCTCCTGACTGTAGCTATGCTTTAAACTGATTATCCTAAATCTACCTTATAGTCTACAGCGAAGTGCATCACAAGCAGGCATCCTTAGAGCCTTGAAAGTATTACATCAGACTAGTGTCATAAATTCAAGCTGTCCAGTAAGAAGTAAATTCAGTTGTTAGGAGCTTCCTGAAAGCTCTCCATAAACGTCTTCCTAACAGTAAATGGGTAACATAAGGCTCCAGTGTAAGGATGAGAGTCAGCTGGAGATGGATAGAACAGTGTGATGTGGGCAGAAACACATGGGATGAACTAATGTGTGTTTAACAACCATAATTTATTTGATCCATTTTACATGTTTTATTATCATTGACTTTGTGCCAATACATTCATTATGTTGGCAGAACAATATGTATTGTCACATGGAATTGTGTGATTTCTTTTTATCAAGTAAAGATTCCAAAATTTCCAAAAATTTAATTATCTTAAATCTGGCAACCAAACCCATTGTTTAAAACTTCTCTCTCTCTCTCTCTCTCTCTCTCTTTCTCTCTCTCTCTCTCTCTCTCTCTCTCTATTGTACAAAGGTTTTCAGTGAAGACGCTGTTAGAAAAATACACAGCTGAGCCCATAGATGACTCATCTGAGGAGTTCATCAATTTCGCAGCCATCCTTGAACACATCCTCAGCCACCGTTTCAAAGGTAATGAAACCGAATGAGGAGTATGTCTGGGAAAGGCTGCATGTTAAAGAAGTTCAAAAAACACTGAACAGTAAATGGAATCTGACATCAAATCAAAAAGCATATTGAAAATGTTCATATGCTATGTTATTGATAATGGGTCTTTAGAAGACAATACTCATTGTGTCAATATAGAAAATTTGAAAACAAGAAATGAGGAAGTGATTTGTGATTAAACATTAAGTAGAATCGATATAATTGAGCTATCAATGCTGAAATTATCACATAAAGGCAACTCTAAACATAACGTCTCTGCATTAATACTTAAGATTTTTTAAACAAAATACAGCAGTATCTAAAATAAAAAATCAGTATGAAGTGTGTCAGTTCATTTTTAATGGCTACAAGGGTTTTTTTAGTCAAACACTATGGCCTTTTTCCATCAGCGGCTCCTTGTTTCCGTGACGTCTCTCACATTGTAGCTGCACTCATTGGACCAAGACTCCATCCGCTGTTCACTGAAATAAATATACATTATATATGTTGATAGTTAAGTTTAACATATGAACATAGAAAATGCCTCCAACAATATTCATGTAACACACTCTTCCAAGGCTCTGGCAGCTGGTTTGATGGTCAGAGGAGTTACTGGGACTACATCCGTCTGGCTTGTGCTAAAGTGCCCAACAGTTGCATCAGCAGCATTGAGAGCATGGAAAACATCAGCACCTCACGAGCCAAGGCAAGTCCGACATACAGTTCCAGTAATGATCGTAATAGAAAACTGAGGGGAAACGCTCCCCTGTTTAAGTAAGGTGGAGCAGAAAACATCTTTCATTCAATTATTTGAATGTCATTTTGACTACTTTGACATTTATCCTGTATTTTTCTAGTTTGTGCATGTTGGTTTCTTTACATGTGGACATGATTTTTGAGTATGCAGCTTACCCGTTCTTTTTTTAATGATCATAATAGAGAAAGAGCAAATGAATCAACCAATGAAAGAAAAGAAAAGTCTAATTAAAGGAAGAGCTGCAGTGCAGACTCTAGTAGCGTTACAGCTAACAGCTATACATAAGCATTTTCAGTGTTCTAGAGGTGGTTGAGATTGTTAAAACATACCTACAATCAAGAGAATGAAGAAACATTTTTATTTATTGTGGTGTTAATGTTTACTGACTTCTTCAGGGGCGAGCTTGGATTAGAGTAGCCCTGATGGAGAAGAGGCTGTCTGAATACATTGCCACTGCTCTCAGGGACAGCAGGACGACCAGGTTAGAGGCCCCACACGCACCTAACTACATAATAATATCACCCTGTGCCTACTAGAACCATGTTCCCAACTGGTTAAATTTGTCTTTGTGCTTTAGGAGGTTCTATGCAGAAGGAGCCATTGTGTTAAGAGAGGAAGCCACAGTCCTAACAGGAATGCTAATAGGTCTTGGAGCCATAGACTTTAGGTGAGGAGACTTTCATGCATCAAACTGATCACTTTGCATATGCTATGTATATCTTTTGTCTTATTTCTGTGTGCTTTCTCTTCCATAGCTTCTGTCTGAAAGGGGAAGCCTTAGATGGGAAATCTTCTGCTGTGATTGACTACACACCGTACTTGAAATTCACACAAAGGTGTGTTCACTGACACTGCCAACCTTAAATACTTGGAATGATAATACAGATCCAAAAACAGATCCAATGACTGTTTAGACTCTTCTTTACTTAAAAAATAAATGATCATATACAGTATACATTGCTCCATATTTGTATTACATTTACATTTACAGGAAAATGCTCCTACCTTACTCCACCTTTCGATATTTTGCTTTGATAATATTCAGGTTGGACATCCCTATTTTCTTTTTATTTTTGTGGAGAAACCATGCTGTCAAGATGACACAATAACAAGTTACAGAAATACCTCGTAGAGAATATTTATTTTATTACTTTTCAAATAGCAGCTGCATTTCTTTTTGTATATTGCTTATATGTCTTTTTCACAGCGAACATTAACAATACTGGATGCTTCTGTTGTAGCTATGATTACCTGAGCGATGATGATGATCGACAGAGTGTTGACAGCAGCACAAGTGATGACAGCATCCCTGAACACCCCTACATCCCTCTCGTCACTGACGAGGAGAGCTGGAGCACAAAGTGTCGCAAGATGGAGCAGAGGTTCAAGATCGTCAATGCTCAAAAGGTGTGCAGCCATCTTTTGTTTTGTTTGTTTCAACATACACAGAATAGTATTGCTTGAAAAAATATCTTATATAAGGACACTGAGCATCACAGATGGGTGGTGTCTAAATATGAGTGTCCGAGGGTTGATATTTCCTTTCACTCAGTGTGGATGTGCGTTGCCAGGGTTACCTGGAGGAGCTTGTGCGCCTGCGTGAGTCCCAGCTGAAGAACACAGAAACAGAGAACAAGAGACTAAAGGCCCGACTGGAGGAGCTGCAGAGCCACAGTCAGCAGGAGAAGAAGGAACTGGAGGCCATAGTCCTGGAGCTTCAGGAGCAGCTGTGAGTGATGGTGATAGAGGGTAGTGTCCGGCCTGCACCCACATATTCCTCAGTGCACCGCAGAGCACTGTGGGAAGCAGAAAAGATAGCCATCCTAAATCACATTTTCGACCACTGAACATGCGTTTTCATTGGTTTCGTTTAGGTTTTGGTGTGTCTGTACCAGAGGCCTGGGTTTGCTTACTTGTGTTTGTTTCCTCCTGTTTGTCAGGACAAGTTTGATTCCATGTGACCCCAACCACCTGGCCAAAAACCTTTCAATCCCTTTGGTCAACCAATGGCCGACGCTCCAGCCATACAACAACCAAGACGACGTCAAGCTGTTCCGCAGGTGTCTCTCAGTTCCGTGTTATAGATGAGATTTAATACATGTACATTTCTATTGATTTTCTTTTTCAGCTACAGCAAATAGCCCTGCTAACCTTGTCTTGTTGACCCTAACCCTTAACTTCTGTTGACCTGTAGGAGGAGTTTTCCCAGCACAGAGCTGCTGGCAGTGGAGATCAACCTGGATTCAGACTCCCAGAGGATGGAGGGGAAACAGAACGGAGCTTGGTGCACGGGTAACATTTTATACACTGTAACACATTGTGTTAAAATAATAAGTGAATATACACACATCCACAGTTGAATTGACCATCCCTTTGCATGCCTTTCCCACGCCTCCAGAAAAGGACTACACCCCCTCCATGATGGGCCTGTGTGGGTCCTTGGCGTCCCTCCCGAGCTGCAAGTCTCTAGCCAGCCTCAAGTCCAGTGAGTGCCTGGTCAACATCAGCACAGAGAACAGTCCTGCCCTCTCTCCCAGCTAGGGGGCGCCAAAGAAACACTGCCAACCACTTAACAGGCAATGAGACAATTCAGCATGAGTACAAAAGGACTACTTTTGGTGGACAGACAAATGCTCTCTTTCTTGGATGTTAAGTGAGTCCCTTTACCTTTACGCTCTGCGCCCAGCACTCTCTCAACTTACACCGTTCAAGCGTTTGTGAAAGAGTAGCCTCTGTGTCTGGGACTGTCCAACAAAGATGCAGGAATAGCTGCTGTACTGCCTGATGGCCTCCTTCAGCTTCACTGTCTTGACATGATTACGCCTCCTGAAATGCAAACAAACAGTTCAAGTTTGACCTGTCTTACGTCACAATTCTTGATTTTGTGCAATTGCAGTCATGTACCTGTACTGGTCACGGTTGTTCTGTCTGTTCTTGTCCATTTGTCTGTGTCTTACCAGTCTGTCAGTGTATCTCATTCTGCCTCTTGTATAATACTGGCAGTGCAGGATAAATGAGCTGTTATAACCTTTTAGGAAACAGAAACAATGTTTTTCCATAATATATTACACTATTATTAGAGAGATAAAAAAGAGAGGCGTGTCATGTTCTGAGTTAAAGTGCCCGGCCAGAAGAATATTAAAAAAATTAACATATGCAGCTTCATGATATTAGGATGAATGACAGTTTTGGCCTTATTCAATCATAGTAGATACAGATTTGATGATGTGACATAATAGATCAGGCTACCAAGGTTTGCAGAGCCACTGCAATGTGAACATAAAAGAACAGACATGATATCTATTGCATACAAATGCAAAGTGCATTGTGACTATGCAGAATGAATGTTTTCATTGTCTTTTTCTACAAACCTGGCTTGATAGAGTAGTTTGAGCAGGAGAGAAATAGTGAATGTGCAATGTGTGTATGTAATTTAATTTTTTTCCCCCATTTCTTTTTTCTCGTGATCTGTTCTTTTTATATTATAATTAATTTCATGACATACTTACTTATATAATTTACCATTGTGTAAATTGCAATCTCATGCAGTGTTGTTGAGAGTTAGAGATGCATTGCATTGTTTAAAATTGCAATAAAACTGCCTTTTTCTGAAACTGTAAATTCTAGTATGCAATGGATGTGTATTTTTTAGGTTTTTCACTCTAGAGATGGTAATGTCAGTCAGTCAGTCCACTAACCTTGGTCAAGACTGAAGTATCTGTGGAATGGATTGCCGTAACATTTTGTATGCTGTATTCTATTGACATTGGTGATCCCAAACATTTTCAAGTTGTCCAATACTTTGGTTTAACTTTATGTCCAACTACTTGCAAAACTACTGACATTCCCATCAGCCTCAGCTGTACTTTGTGTTTACTGCTAATTAGCGAACGTTACCATGCTAACGTGCTATACTCAGTCTGTAAACATGGTAAACATAATACCTGCTAAACATCAAAATGTTACTGTGAGGATGTTAGTATGCTGATCTTAGCATTTATTTAAAAAAAAAGCACTGTATCACATCACCCTGTGTCACAATTATCAAATGTTAGCATGCTAACACACTAAACTAAGATGGAAAACATGATAAAGATTCTACCTGCTAAACAACTCATGTTAGCTATGTTGTTGTGAGCATGTTAGCATGATGACTTTAGCATTTAGCTCAAAGCACTGCTGTACATACAGCCTCACAGAGCTGTTAGCATGCCTGTAGACTCCTATAGGCCTATTGATTCATATTGTTCATAAATAATGTCCACATTTACATTCAACAAAATATGTTTTCTGCATGTTGGTTGCCATGTGGCCACTCAGAAACTGCTGTATCAATTTATTGCTAACCTGACTGATAAAATTGGACACAAAAACGAGAGACTGGGGAGGAAAATAAAATGAGTGTACTGTAGGTCTAAAAACCCAACACATGCTCTTTCCCCCGTGCCTCGGTCACTTTTTTGTTTTCATGTCTCTCCTTTGTAGCTTAACTTTGTGAAGCATGACACCGTCTCTCTTCAAATGGGTTTGAAATAGCATGCCTGAGGTCATAGGTTAGGATCATTCATTCATTAGCAGAGACAAATACACAGAGCTAAACAAACAGCAAATGAAGGCCCTTTGGTAAACGTTGGAAATTGATTATGTAGGAGACACATTCCAGATCGACATACTGTCCAATTAACTGCTTGGCTATAAAATGAATGGATAGTGGAGGGTTGTGAAAAGTTGCATTTAGTTATCTGGCTTTGTCTTTGCCTGTTTTGTGAAAGTGACATCAATTGTTGGATGTAGTTGCATTAGATAGATGAGCAGGCTGCTGGACACACGGTTCAGCACTTCACCCTTCTGTGATAAAGCACATTCATTCCCATTGTGGTGTGCCAGGCACACAAGCGTGTTATCTAAGCATGGGCTGAGGTCTTGTAAGTGCACATTTGGGGCAGTTTGGTTTGGGTGAGGACTCACAAGGAGCCTTAGCACTGCTCTAGGATCTACCCCTAAAAGTGCTTGCCACGTTATCTCTACCCCCTTCTCTTGTCCCAGCATTGGCACACCCTTTTACACAGAGTCAGGGCATTTATCTCCCACAATACACACTGTCTTACACATGCATACACACCACCCAAAACCACTTCACAGTCCACCCAGATGGTGCACACACACCCAGCTGGGGTGATTCGATAGGCCTCGGGATAGTATGAAGAAATAATTGGCCAACAAATGAATGCATGAAGGTGGTGATGGAACAGTTACAGGATCCCTTACCAGCAGTTTTGTTACTACAGATCATATACTTTACACAGCTAACTATTCTGCATCCATCACAGTAAACATCAAGTCTACATACATTTTTGTCAAATCGCATTATTGGTATGAGGTAATGCAGAGCAGACTTTTCAAACCAATCTGTCCTTATATTGCATCAGCATGCAACGACAACGCAACACTAACAAAAATGAATGTGGACTTGATGCTCACTGGGATGGATTACACAAATCAATCAAAGTTTTAGGAGCTTGCATAGCTCTTTTATGCATTACCAAAAAAAAGGTGGAGGGGTGGAATCTCAAATTGTACTGCATGCATTTCAAAATGTTCAGCAAAAATATGAAGATTACCTAAACTTGCCAACACACTAATGTGGCCCCTTCAACATATGGGCAGTAGGTTGACACTTAAAATGGTAAACTACTGTACCTTCCACCAATGATGAAGTTTGAAAAAGTAGTCCATGTATTCTCATTGTAAATAATTATATAGTAGTTGTTATATAGTAACTGTCACTTTACATATTTGATAAGCTTAAGTATCGTATTTCAACACAATTTAAATGGCGAAAATCAGTAAATATGATAAATAATTTGGGGGCCGTGACAGCAAATTTCATTGTCCGAGTTATGACAGATTGATGGCGGATTGTCCAATGGGATTGAAGTTAAAGGCTCCGCCAACCAATAAAAAGTAAGAACTACAGACGGGCCCCGCCCCCCGTATAATTAAATCCACACCAGCGTGGTGGTCGAGGTGTTAGGAGTTAAAACAAGAACGCGGAGCGGTGAAATAACTGTGACCACCTCGCAACTTTCTGGGGCCACAAAAACACGCTCCAGCCCGCAACATATAATGAAATACACTTCAAGGTTTTCTCGGAAGACGTAGGAGTTGACGTTAAAGTGACTTTTTGACACTGGAGCTGCTTCCTTGTTCGACAACAGGGTGAAATATCTCAACACCCTCACAAAGAAACTTTGCTTGCTAGGCTGCTAACTCGCACACAAGCCAGAAAAAAAGTATGATCACCGCCGAAGACTTGATCTGAAGCTGCTAGTAACGTCTCATCTGTCGAGCTAAGTGCTGCTGGTAGTTTGTATTTACTTGGAAATGGTATCTAAATGATTCGAGAGTGGTTTTTGTAACGGTTTTGAGCAGTCATCATTACAAGTGGAGGAAGGGTGGCAGCTGGTAACTTTAGCCAGCCACCACCAGTGTTTCCACACAGCGCCCCCAGATCTCCACCAGGCAGGACATCCAGTGCAATTTCCAGGTAGTTAGGAGTTCTACTCCCAGATTTCTCACCGGAGAAGATGCCTGGCCGGAGTGGAGTTGGACACATCCGGGGAGCTGCTCTGGGTCCACAGCCCCTCAAGGCGACTATTCCCTATCAGCTGGCCAGCAAGCCTCGACCAAACCGGAGGGATGGAAAGTCAGGTATGAGCTCAACACATGCCAGGCTGTATTGATATGGTAGTTATTGTCCCTGGGTAAAGAAAATATGATGTATGAAAATATGCTCATGTGGACTACTTGAATTTAGCCTTGGGGTTTTCCACACCAGCTTTATCCACCACTAAGCTTTCTAGTAAAGTGCATGCCAAGTTATTAACTACTTATTTATTTAAAACTTGAGATGGATTACATATTAAAGTTCCAGTGGTTATGTCTGTAGCAGCATCCAATCATCAATCAATCAATCAATCAATCAATAATAAGGAAGTCACTGCAGCATCTCTGTGTAGCACAACTTCCAAAATAACGTTTTCAGCTGACAATCAACTATTCATTCATTCATTCATTCATTATTAAAGAAGTGTTTTGTTTTCTAGATACACTTAGCTCTGGCTATATATATATATATATATATATATATATATATACACTACCGTTCAAAAGTTTGGGGTCACATTGAAATGTCCTTATTTTTGAAGGAAAAGCACTGTACTTTTCAATGAAGATGACTTT